>JAIUCT010007211.1:8821-37460 GCA_021307375.1 Tetraneura akinire
ATTATTATTATTATTATTATTATTATTATTATTATTATTATTATTATAAGAAAAAAACGAATGCCAACGACAAAAGATTCGACTTCCCCTCAGCGACATAATAACGATAATAATATTAAATACAATGTGCGGAGGAAATTCCGTCGACGACGGTCCCGCGGAGACCGTAGACGGTGTGACGCCGACCGTTCGGCCAGGTGTGCCCGCGCGGGTAGTATAAGTGTCACGCCGCGTATACGTACGCGACCATTATAATAATAATATGTATTATGTGTATAGGTATTATAATATTGTACGATGATCGTGTGGTGCAGTCGCAGCCTCGCACAGGTATGTACCGGGTATACCGTGGTTATATACATTTTAATGTGGTATCCGCGGCGCGTTATTGTAACGACTAACGATACGACCCACCGTCGTCGCCGCCCCCTCGTTCAACCGTCCGAAAACGGCGGTGTAACATCAATAATATAATATTATTATTGTCGTAACGAGCAGAAGTTGCGAAAAATATTATCGCTGTCGACCGACACTAAATATTATAATAATTATGTAAAAAAATTAATTAAATAAAAACCCAATTTTTACATAATAATTAATTTTTATATTATGAAACAAATACGTATAATATTTCGAAAACGATGTTTTCATCTTCAGTAAAATAATAATAATAATAATATGTTAAAGTGGCTTACGCAGGATTGATTCATGGGGGGGGGGGGAGGAGGGTTAGTAGAATAAATTAAAATAAAATAATATACCTATATAAAACATGTACCTATGTAATTATTTATTTTTCTTTACCCATAGGTACTTCTTAAAATAGTTAAAATAATTCATAATATAATAAAAATTTCGCAATTTAAAATAAAATGTAATATTATGCTATAATTATGTAAAATTGTATCTATTACCTATATGGGTACTTAAATATTGTTTAATGTTTATTTGTAAGATATGAATATAATATGGATTATTGTGAAATTCCATATTATAAGTTCTATATAATATACGACTAGAGAGGCGACTTTAGCGCTAAGGATAATGACAGAAAAACAGATTAGACGAAACAAAGAAACCTTCATTGCTTTTGTAGACCTGGAGAAGGCTTTTGATAATGTACAATATAGAAGGAATTATTTAAAAAATATTAAAAAGAATCGGAATTAAATATAACGATAGAAGATTTATCTATAATATGTACAAAAGCCAAACAGTCATAGTTTGGAAAGAGCAATAAGAAGCAAAAATAAAAAAAGGTGTATGTAAGACACTTTTTATAATTTTTTATAACACCCATCAACCCTGCCCCTCCCTCGGTATGCCTCTGATATGTTAAATTAGTACAGTTATACAGTTATTATAAAAACAAATTATTTTCCACATTATGTTACAGATAATGTGCGAATTATTACGCCAATACGACTTATTGGATAAAGTAAACATATTATGATTTACGAATCGTTTATTTCGTATACCCGAAGTAACCTAATTCAACTCATTGTCGGATCGATCGAATAATAATATAATATTAATATCGCACTCGTAAGTACAACATATAACAATAAACTAGTAAACCCCGCACAGTGTTAATATTATTATAATATTTACGATTGTTTTTAATGAATCGCAAGAGTAAAATATATTATTTTATTCATTATTTTAGTACTCGCACGCGTATATTATTTATTATACATATAAAGGTGTGTTTTAATATACGTTGTCGAAGAGGGTCGTCGAACGGCGGCGGCAGTGACATTAATATGTTCGAACAACCTTATTTCAATCGCATTAATACATCAGCTAACAATATAATATTTAATACGTATAAAATGTGCCCTCTGTGAGCATTTCTGCACACGATGAGTTGACGATTATAGGGTGTGTTTTTTATTCTTATTATATTTTATTTTTTCGAGTAGCGTTTAATATCCTATTTGTCACCGCGGTTCGTAACATTCACAAAAGTGAGTTATATGAGGTATAATACGAGTATAAAATAATATATGTAGCAACCAGTGACGAATTCGGAATTTTTTTTTTTTCGGTACGAAGGGGGTGTAAAACTGTAAAATCGTTTAACAAATTAAATTATTTTTAATTTTGTTCGTTTTTATTGATAAAAATAATATTATAACATTATAATTTAATATAAAGTTTATTATCATGAAAATGATTTTATTCGCGACATAAAAAGTCAATATAAAAATCAACGATATATAATGCACTAGTTCGGCCGTTACTATTTGTTATCAAATTATTTATCAAATGATTCTATATTATATTACGTATAGGTATTATGCGTGATATTAATAATATTATTTAAATATTTATTAATCATTTTCAAAGAGGTTATATAACCCTCTAATTCCTCCTAAATATAATAATACATTGTATTAAGTTTACTTCAGTCTAAGTAGAATAGTAATATTCTACATAGTTCCTTTATTAATTAATAATGGAACCAAATTATTTATTTTCTATAGGTACGTATTATAATATGTATATATAGAATTTTGATAAATTCGCAAATATATAATTCTACATCTTTGTATGCGTGGTGTACTCGTTTACATCTATTCCTTCTGCATATCATTTCAAAACGATACGAATCGATGCAGTGATTTTTCGCAGGGTTTTCGCCAAATAGAGATTTTCCTGTCTCGGCGTCGGGCAACAGCTATTTGGACCATGTGACAGGGACGGAGGATGCATGTGAATTTCAATTTATGTTATATATATATATACATATTATATAATATGTTTACGGAAGGATGTGCCGTTAAATTTCCTCCCTCGAAAATGTTTCGTGTGAGGGATTTGCACGTTGACGTGTAAAGAGAGGCCCGCGGTTTAGTCGTGCGGGTTATAATATATTATTATATTTGTATAGGTCGAGTAAAATGCGATTTTTATCCCCCGTCTGCTATTTTTCCACTCGCCCGTCGCAAAAACTATACATACATTTGTTCGAATCGCGGGGGAATATGCTCACGTCTGTTTACGTCATCCATATCGCAGTATCGTACTCATCATACCGTCGTCGTCCGCAAAATATTTATACGAGTATAATAATTTCTATATATATAAAAAAAATCAATCACCTCACTTGAGATTAACGTAATAACGTAAAATAAATAAATTAATAAATTTTAATGTTATTATACGTTATATATTTCAAATAAGATCGCGCGTTTATAAAATTTGAAAAAAAAACATAATTACAATTATATATAAGATATAACTATTTTCATTTTTGGAAGATGCGGTATTTATTAAGGGTTTGCCGAGAATTTTGTGCTAAATTCATCCCTGTTCGGCCGTTCGGGTGAAGACGGACATGTACATATTATATATGTGATATATATATATAATACGGAGCGATCACAATATTTCGCGTTACAAAAATTAAATTATTATTTTTCAACGCAAGATTCAGATCGCTCTGTACAGTGAACGCCCTTTGCGTAGATACGGTGTTCCCCCCACGACGCAGCACGGATACTAAGTGGGTGTTATACATGAGGGGGGCTAACGACCTAACTTCCGAGGCGAAACGGAATAATAATAATAATAATAATAATAATAATAATAATAATAATAATAACATATACATTCGGCGTCGGCGCTCCACCTGAGGCAGCCAGGCCAGCCCACCCGTCGGCGAAACTATTACCGTTTGCGCCGCGGTGCCAGTGTCTCCCCACCTGCGCCGCGTCAACCAATGTGCAGTCGACAGCTTTTGTTTTACGTGGGCGTCGTCGTGCCGCCACGCCGCCGCCCGCCCCTCCGGAGCGTTTTAAAGTTGCGCAAATTTTCCGACACAGAAATCGCACGTTTCCCCGCAGGCCCAAAACAATGCCAAAATTTCATAAAATATTATATAATATTATACTGCACGGGAGGACCATCGAAATATTTCCGTTGTTATGATTTTTCTTTTCTTTTTGGGAAGAAGAATATGGTCGTGTCTCGTGTTCCACGCGCGGGGATAATTTGTTCCTTTTTGGTAATATTTTAACGAAAATATGAGTTTTGTTAAAGATAAAATTAATATTAATAGGTATATCGATTTTTTCGATCCGTCTAAACACTTTTTTAATCGTTCTGAGCATAATAATATTATTAGGTATATTGTTAGACTACGACAACGACTGTGTGTCGATATATGTATAGTAGACAATTTTTTTTTAAATTTAACAGTCAAAGATGAAAGATCAATATGTCCTCGTCCGAAATTGAAAAAAAATAAACTATAAATGAACAGAAATTACAATTCGTCTTTTTTTTTTATAGACTTATTTAGAAAAAAAACATAACTAGTGAAGAATTTGAAAAATATAAATATACGAACATTTTTGTACATACCTAATTATTTTTTTCAATCGAAATATAAAAATTTGGATTTTGATTCAAGAAAATTTGTTGTTTCACATAATATGTAATATGATTTTCCCTTTCAAAATTTGCAAGTTTCGTGCGAACTATCGACGGCGTTACTTTACTATTAACTGCGTGATGATTCAGATTATAATAAAATTGTATATTTTAATTCAAAGTACCTATCATGTATATATTATTTTATAGAAACTAATATACCTAATACGAGTTATACGCAAAACAGGAATGTTCGAAGAATACGTCGAGTACACAATAATAATAATAATAATAATAATAATAATAATCCGTTTTTGATTTTAATAATTTTAGGGTTCGCGTTTTATTAAATTTGTATAATGATACTTATACTATACAGTATACATACATACACGCGTTCATTATATACGGTTGTAATACACCACGCGCGACGTGTCTTTTTGGTTTCCGCGCGCGGTAAAAAATCAACGACGGCCGTGTAATTTTCCCGCGAGCACGTCCCGCAAAGTTTGCGTTTGCGGTCGCGGTTAATGCGTATTTAAACGCCGCGCACGACGTGGCGACGGCGGGTTTTAATGTGTGCGGCGCGCGTCACAGATGTTTTCCTATCGCGTCGGCGGCGTCGCGTCTCGTCGCATCGCGCACGGCGACGTGCCCCGTTCAAACTGTGCTCTCGGCGGACGCGGCTGAGAGCGCGGCGGCGGATGTCGTCTGTCGCGTATAACGGCGGCAATTAGCAAAAGGGCCAAAGGGTTTGTGCGCGTCGCCCCACGAATCGACGATTGCGGCCGAAAAAAGGGTACATTTTGGAATATTATAAAATATCACGCCGTTTTCCGCTCATTCCGTATTTATATGAATAATATGCGCGTATACAATATTATGTACGACTGCGGGCACGATAGAGACGCTGCCCGTACGTGATGGTTACGCGTAATAGCTGCAATTACGTCAGATTTTATATGAAATTCTCCGCGGCGTCCCGGACAAAAACGAGAAATATAATACGAGCATTATTACACTCGCGCGAGGGACGATGTATAATAATAATATTGTTACGAAGGTTTCGCCGGATCGTAAAATACTCGCGATCGCAGCCCGGCGCGTGGGCAAGCAATAATAATAATTATAATAATAATAATAATAATAATAATAATAATAACACGATATTATGCGAAATTCAAAGGCGAAATGAAAAAAATTAATCTCCCATTAAAAAACCATATAATAGGTTTTCATAGTGAAAGCGAAACAGATACGTTGTCGTGCTATAAGACCAAAAACTAACGATGAAACACGTCGATTTTTATAAAGCTATACCTATATTCTTTAAAACGACGTATTTCATCGACACTCTACAGTGTTCTGTATAGCGATCAGTGTCTATAAGATTTAAAAAAAATCATAAAAATGTATTGGTTTTACAGTGATGTGTTTCCGGTTGGAAAGTGGATTTAGTTGGTATTTTATTTGGATCATTTTTCGAATTTCTCGAAATTGACCCTATACGATAGGAAAACTACCAAAAAATGATAAAAATACGGCATTTTTCACGAAAACTGAAATTTCAACAAATTTGATTTCAATATTTCACGATAATATTTTGAACTTAAGACTTGAAAATTAATTTTGGGTGTTCATATAGATACTATATGTATATAGAACCATTACGTTAATTTTTCTACATAATATAAATTTTGAATATTTTCTAAAATTATCGTTTTTATCTATATAATGTTTGATAAAATTGGCAATTTTGGATTTTAAGTTCTAAACATTTACTGAAGTATACTCTTATATTACTTAACATGATACAAAAATATTAGAAAAATCCCAAGTCTCAATTTTCTTCTACAACTGTTTAAATTAATATTTTAATGTAATCGAAAATCGAAGAATCCATAAAACTATTCTTCTCATTATTTCTCAATACTTTTACAATAACAATTAATAAAAAAGACAAAAAAAATTTGAAAATGTATTGATGCATACTTACATTAATATGTAACTTACATATTGATTATCATAATTTCGAAATATTAGAAAAATCTCAATGTTTGTTGAAATTTTAGTAATTCAATATTCAGGGCTGTAGCAAGGGGGAGGCGAAAGGTGCCTGTGCCCCGGGCGCAAAAATTTAAGGGGCGCAAAATAAACTGAAAACAATTGAAATTAATGTATATATATATTACTCGTTTACCTATATTAAATCTGATGATTATAAATAAAATTACAAATAACTATTGCGATTATATGTTTATACAGTTTTTGTTTAGTATTGTATCAAATTTAAAGTTAAAAAGTGCGCATTTTGATGTTTTGCCCCGAGCGCAATAATAGGTTGCTACGGCTCTCTGTCAATATTTATAGTATTTATATGGATTCTTTTTATTATATTTCAATACTTTACAACTATGTGTCTATGTTAAATAAAATTAAGAAAAATTTTGAAAAATTTCGGAAATTTTATTGTAGCTTAAATACGTATTACTGAACTTAGTTCCAAATAATTGTGAATATTATTGTTTACAATTTATTTTTATTTTTTTATTTTTTGTAGCTGTTTAAAGGATAAAAAGCATAATAGGATGGGATACTGTTGTGGAAGGGATACAGTCAACAGGTCTAAAGTGTGTATAAGGTAGTGTTGAATTTCGATTAAAATTTAAATGCAATGATTACATTTGAAAAACGATTCTGACCGAAGTACTGTCAAATTTGGGAATTCAGGTGACTTATTTAGGGGTTTTATATATAGGTATATATTGAACGTAGAGACAAATAAATGTTAAAATTTTAATTAATATTATATATGATGAATTTCGCTCAAAATCGTATTTGCAAGTTCAAAGTTTAATCAAAATTCAATATTGTGCTCTTTAAACCTGAATTCCTTCCACATCAGTATCAACTCTTTTTAAACATTGTGTTGTCGTCCAAACGAACTTGGACGTATACCCGTTTGGCCCGTTCCGATCACGTTATAGTTTATAACGCAATAATATATTAACGTTAATAAAACTATATATTATGATCTAAGAAAACTGGAAAAAATCACTTGTTAACACGATCGAAACTAATTTACTTCGTATATATGACACACATAAAATATTGTGGTATACATAATAATAGATTGTAATAATATAATTGGAAGAAATTCGTTTTTAAAGTTCAGATACCAAATACGGTTCTTTATGTAATTATGTAAACGAGCAGTTAATTAATAATACGAATATATTATATTACAGTGGTATATTAAATAAAAAATAATATTAATTCGTCGAAATATGTGTTGAAAATTTAGATAATTTTTTTTTTGTTGTTTTATCTAAATATTATTTGTTCCCATATAATAATATAATACACAAATATTATTGTGTACGGGGTTTGCTTTAATATGTATAATAATAATAAATAATACACACACGCTTTCATTATTATTTTTTATTACGGTTTTTATATTGTTTTTTTCTTTTCTTTAAAGGGTTAATTTTTATTCAGTTATCGTTTCTCTCGGGACGAAATTCCGTAATATTATAAATAATATATCGCGATGTGAAGACACGCGCATAATATACGATTATTGTAATTATAATAATATAGAGGTAATAATATATACGTATATTATAAATAATGCTTCCCGCCGCGTGAGTTATTGTATATAAGTATTAAATAATATTACAGTCGCGTTGAACGCGCTCTGAGACTGAGGAACGGCAAAAACATCGTTCGCGCTCGTGTTTATATAATATTGTCATCGTGAAAAGAAAACTCGTATCCGTATCACTCAGACACGTCGCGCGCGTCGTCGTAACTACTAAATTATAACGCACACACATCGTCCACATGGCTCATAATAATAATAATAATAATAATAATAATAATAATAATAATTATTATTATTATTATTATTATTATTATTATTATTATTATTATTATTATTATTATTTTATCGTATAGCTCACAGGCCAACAAGAACGTGAACGTTTCCATATTTATTCCGTTACCGTACATGGACGTATGACGTAAATATTGTATTTTTTGCGGTATGATAAGATGATGTATGAATATAGCAGATATCACGTTTCGGTCGAAATGATATGCCAAAATTGTATTTTCAACTTTTAACTATATTATAATACGAATAACTATTACGTAATATTATATCTGACGTTACACATTTCGTATAGTTTGTTTTAATACAGTAATATAGTATTTTGTGTAAAAAGATTAATAATATTATATTTCATTTATAACGCAGGTCATATTTTGATTTTTTAAACACCGTCCTTGGGGTAAAAATTGAAAACGTGAAAGTAAAAAGTTGAAAATATCACAACGATAATATTTAGTAAATAAAATTAAAATGTTTTATGATTTTATATTATAATATGATACCTATAATAAATTATTGTCCGAGAAACTTACAAAATTTAATTTGGATTTTGTACGCGAAATTTCATATTTGCCCATCGATTTCATTTCTGTTGGTTTATTGTAGACGTCTAAAAAGTAAATAATAAAACGTCGCGTTCATTCAAATACGATAATAATTATTTAACTTTTTAATAATTATAGTTTTTTTTTCTGATTCGCATTTATTAGTTTTTTGTAAGCGTGTATTTTATTCATGTATAAATGTGAACTTGTGCGCATTACACTATACGTATTAAAATATAATTTGCATTTATAATTGTATTTACACGTTAATTTAATGATTATAAACGTAATAATTTAAATCCTGCAGAATTAATTTAGAAAAGAAAAAACAAATAAAATATCAAATTTATTTTAAAATAAATCTCTCGTAGGTATTCGCTTTTTCACACAAATATGTGCTCCGCGGTATAACGGCATAGAATATATTATCTCGTTGGATACATAATAAAATATTATATTATTCAATTCAGACCACGGTTATAAGTATAACCACATATCTATAACCGTGATACAGACTCGCGTTTGTGATAATGTTATTATACGTAGGTATTATTGGCCCCGTTCGATCTTTGATAGTCTTTGATTTTTACGCCGCTGTATATCATATGACATTATGACTCGTGAAATAAGTTAGTTTATGGAAATAAACGTTGAAAAATCGAAACGACGATAACATTAAATAATATAATAATATATTATTATTTTTTTTTAAACGCGTGCCGCCGCCGTCGAGCGGTCTTGACGCGTTTAACGCACAATCGTTCGGATAAATTACGGTCGGACCGCGACGCCGTTTTTACGTTTTAATTCGGTCGCCGACGATACCATCTCCGCGAGTATAATAATGTGTATTTTAATATTTCACCGGACGTTATCCGCCACGATCTTCGAACTGTATTATAATCATACTCTCGTGGTTTTTCAAACGTATATTGTACACCGTAAGTGCATATACACGCTCGTATAATAATTAATAATAACAACGACGTTAGGTACGTATATATTTATTTTATTTATTAAATGAATAAATTTATCGTACGAACGATATTCGAAAAAGGAGACAAGTCGGACGACGATCGTAATAATAATAATATACCTACTTCTTGTATATACAAAAACATAAAATACAGGGCGCGCGAACACGCTGAAGATCGTATTTTTTTTTTTTTTATATAATAATTTACACGAAACATATTTTTACAATATTATAATAAAAGAGTAAAGCATTTCAATATTATTTATATACCCGGTCGGGTTAAAATTTAAAATATTAAATAAATGTACACGTATAATATTTATAATACTCGTATATACCGAATGGGGTACGTTTGAATATATTATAATTATACCATTATCACATACCTACTGCCTTACTCGTATATTATAACGCACAAATATATTTTATTACGCGTGTTATTTCATATCAGATGGTTATCGTCGTCGTCGTCGTCTTCGTCTTCGTCGTCATAATATAATATTATATGGTAATGTACACACGAAATCGTAACGTCGTAATTTTCCCTTCTCTCCACTTCACATTGTAAATATTATATACGAATATTATAATATATATTATATTTTATTTCCAGTGTTTTTCTCGCGACGGGCATATAACTATTATTATTATATTATTACTGCGGAGGACACCCCGCGCGGCAACATCGACCGTACCTACATATAATATTGAATTTCCCGACGATAACAAATAATAATATTATATTCACCGTTCAATTCGTAATATTAATATTAAACTGTACATATAGTGCATAATATAACATCGAAAACGTTTATTACGTCCGAAACGAGAAGATCGTGGAAAAAAAATTCAAATATTTCTAAAAACGCGTTTATATAAAAATATATTTTACGTTACACGTCAACAGGACGTAGGTATAGATAGCTAAAAGTCAGAGGAAGCGTTTTATATTTTTATCTTTAATTCCAATCGCGATTCTTAAAGTAACGTGTCATCATAACCTATACCATAACCTAACCTAACCTATAATAAGGTATAGGTACGAGGGAGGAGGGGGGTTTCGAACCCTATCCTTAATTTTGACCAATGTAAAAATCTACATACTACCTACAGTGGCCACACTGTACCACACCCGGTGTGGGCCATTGACCACGGCTTCGCACCTTAAAGGGCCTCATGTTCTAAAGGACTTTATAATTAACCATAGAGAAATAATTCTTACAATTCGTTGTGTCTTAGTTAGAAATTTGAATAAATTTTTTATAGAGATGGAATTGTATAGAATTGTATGGAATTCTATAGAGATGTATTTTATGTTTGATGGATGTTTGAATGTCATTAGTCGATAGATCAGAGATATTTGGCTGGGAAAGATCTGGCATTTCGTTGCCGATTATACCTGTGTGAGATGGAACCCACATAAGTTCGATACGAATAAGAATATTTATTACAAAAGGTGTTATCAGAATGCGCCAATGCTGGTACATTCATAAATTTATAATGTAAAATATATTATTTAGTCTTAGTGAGACATGTCATAGATTATCCAAAACTCACTGCGCCAAATACCCCGCTTTTAAGAATAACCTACCACATCGCATATCAAAAAGTACCAGACAGTCTCCACGTTATCTCTTTATTATATACCATATAGCAAAGAATAATATTATTGACTAGGTATTGTGTAGTTTTACCCGACGGCGCCTATTTATCCCTGTTAATAGTTTAATACACAGGGACGGGCTGGGCCGGCGGGATACCGGGAAAATTCCCGGTGGTCCTCTGTTCGTATAATTATATTGAAAAAACAAGAGTTAATACTCCTGCCGCATGGGATACACATACAGGTGTGCAAATCATAGCATTTAATTTTTATTAGAATTAAAATGCAATGATAAACCATTGCATTCGAAAAAACGATTCTGAGCGAAGTTCAGTATCAGATAGCGTAGGTATTTTTTTTAAATTTCGATATTTTTTGTTGCAAAATTTTATCAGACATATAGTACATAAATGAACACCTTATACAATTTTCAAGTCTCTAAGTTCTATATAAATGTTCATAAAACCCCTTGTCACCTAAATGACTATATCTGACAGAACTTCGCTCAAAATAGTTTTTCCAAATGCAATGGTTTATCATTGCAATCAAATTCTAATTAAAATTAAACGCTATGATTTGCACACCTGTATCCCATGCGGTAGGAGTATCAGCTCTTCTTTTTGAAACCTACTTTAAACAGCTATAAAAAATAACCGTAAATGTAATAATTCACAATTAATTAGAACTGAGTTCAGTAAAATGTATTTCATTGTTTTAAAATATTTTAATCTTAATACTTATTAAATAACTATTGTTACTTAAATAATGTTAACTAAAAAAAAAAAATTTAAAAAAGGCCTCTTTAAGTCTACTTCGCCCACATATACATTTTACCTTGCCATGCCACTGACTACCTATAATATTATTATGAATTGAATTTGAATACAACTTAAAAATTTATATTAACATAATATGATATTTTTACAACCCTACGGTAAAAAACAAAAGATAAAAAATATAATATATTTCCCTGTGGCTGCAATATTATACAATATTAATAATAATATATAACGTTTTGTTCACACCGACGACGACGACGATATGATATTATATTCGTTAAATGCAATTTTACATTATTTATTTTTTTTTTTTTTTTATCCGTCGCTCGTCGATTATATCGACCGACGAAATATCGTTATAAATATAATATTATGTATACCGTACGAAGAGCAGCTTATTGTTATTTATGATATGGGTATATTGTATGTATATGTATATATACCTAAATTATTATAATAATATGTGTTAGTTTTTTTATTATACGTAATGATCCTTACACGGCAACCGACCATTGACGTTTTCACACTGCAAAGGGGGGTGCGCTGCAGTGTCACGAGAACACGGGCGGTAACAAACGACAATATGCGTTATTGCCGATGCGAAAAGGGCTAACGTATCCCTTTTTTTTTTTTTTTCATATAAATAGATGAAGTGTAAAATTATAATAATATTATACGTGTACGTTATATACACACGCACGCTCGAATATAATACATATACGTAAGTATATAGGGACGGATCCTGCGAGATTTTTCCCTGCGTATATATTACTATATCTTTAACGGGTCGAAAAAAACGCAAACAAACGCGCGATAAACAATACGCTGGCCGTCGTCCGTCCCTCTCTCGCTCTCCACGCTCATTTCCACCGTAAAGAGATGGTCGTATTTATATATTATATAATATATAGTGTTATAATAATAATAATAATAATAACAATAATAATAATAATAATAATAATAATAATAATAATAATAGATTCGATATAATATACGAAAAATGTGGATGGGAATATTATGGTTTTTTTTTTTTTTTTTTACTTCGAGGGGAGAATTAGTTTTACTAGCATTATGATTATGAATAATATTTTATATATACGATGCGCGTATATACATCACGAGTAATATAAATAAATAAAAAAACATTAAAAAAATAAAATATATTTCATCGTTATGATTATAATATTTAAGATAAAATATGGCGTAAAATTATAATTTACGGATATAAATATAAATACACAATAGGTATAAATACTACTGACGAATTACAAGAGTAACACAGTCGCACTGCAAGGGAAAAGAAGAACGAATTTTGATACATATTATTATAATATAAACGATACGGTCGATTACTTTTCACGGCGATCGAAGAATCACCCCGCGTGACGGCTGGCGATGAAGCAACAAGTCGTCTCGGAAAAACACTGCTATATAATAACACGTATGGCGCGCGCGCACGTTTCGATATTATATAGTTATAATAAACGTGTAATCACGACAGTCAAAGAGCAGGACGAGTTTATGTCGACCGGGTGCAAAAAACAAACAAAAAAATGTACATAAATTGCCGGTTTTCGGTAAATGAGGGGCACCCAAATAAGTATTAACAAAAACCTTATAGAAAAAAAAGTTGGTTAAATAACCGAATAACAATTCCAAGTAATAATACGTAAAATCAGTTTTAATATCAAATATTACATGTGAAATCAAAATACTATAATACATTATCTATTATTGGTATATTAACTGTTAAGAAACAAAAATAAACGCTCAGAATCTAAAATTACACTCGCGATTATTATTATTATATATAAGGCAAAGGTCGATAACTTTTTTACTTCCACGGGCCATATTTTATTTTCAGCCATTCATTGAGGGCCGAATTAAAAATACTTTTTAATATCTAATACTTATATATTTATTGATATCAAAAATTACAGTACGAGTACCATTTTTGCTTGGTTTTCCACTTTTTTCCTTATTAACTAATTTTAAATAAAATATATTATTAGTTATAAAATTTTTTAATAGTAATTTATAATGTTATAATTATTGCTTGAAATAAAAATTAAAAAAATCATGGGTGTAAAAAGTGTATAGATACAAATATTTAGGACGACTTTTAAACTTGAATATTTTCCACAACAAATTTCTAGTAAGACATACCAGTTTTATTAACAAAGGTCAAAAATTGAACAACGTACAATATGACGTGATGTACAATGATTTTATACAAATTATAAATTTTACTCGCAGGCCACATAAAATTGCTACGAGGTCCGAGGGTTGCCTACCCCTGATATAACGTATTTTTTTTAAAAAAAAAAAGGAATATAGAGCGCATAAAAACAATCGATATAAACGCGACAGTGGTTAAAATATCGGTATATGGGTAAATTGAAAAACAAAAGATATTATAGTTGGATCATATTATTATTAATACAATATATAAGAAACTACCGATAGGCGATTTATCAAATATTATATTTTCTCACCGCGTTGCTCCGTATACATTATATAATATTATTACGACGTGCGTATGTAATAAATATTATTATGTAATATATATAACATACCCGTACGTATAGGTGAAATAATAATAATAATAATAATAATAATAATAATAATAATAATAATAACGACCGAGAAATATATAATAATAATTACGCATTATCGTTTTTAATAAACGCCTGCGACTCGCGTCATACGTATATCATCCGGCCCTGAAGAGGTGGATTTCGGGCCCCGGAAAAACTATAATACAATATACGATGCAGTGTCCCTGCGCGACGGCGGGTACGTGTTTGCGATATTATGTATATACGTATCGAGTCGCTGTTAAAGAGATATATAGGGTCGTTATGGTGTTGTTATTATTAGAAAGTTTCGCGGTTAGTCGAACCGGGGTCTGCGGGGAAACCGTTGGGCGACGCTGCGGAGGATTGTTACTGTTTCGTGCCGTTTATACCGCAGGTTCTCTATACGTATACGTATACACCCCGTGTACACACGAACAATAGGGGTAATTGCAGACAGAACCGAAGGATTAAATTATTAAATTAAATATTATACGCTGCACAAAAGCGGTTTTCCTCCGCCGTCGTCATCGCCACCGTCACTTTCGCGCGCGCGGTATAACTTTTCTCCGTCCGACACGCGATATAATAATAATAATAATAATAATAATAATAATAATAATTTGATGTTATATTATAATAATATAGGAATGAGAGAACGACTGCTGTTTGCTATATCGACGTCAAACTATAAATATATGTATAGCATTATGTCTTGCAATATTATACACTTATATAAAACACTTGAAAAATCTCGTCTCGTCTTCTAAAAGTGCATATCGAGCAGACGTCGTCGTGTCACGCTCGTAATAACGCAGTATAATAATAATAATTGTTATTATAATAATATGCTGTTATGTTGGTGCGTATATTACACGGCGGCGGACACGCTTCTATATATAATGATAATAATAATAATAATAATAATAATAATAATAATAATAATAATAATGATAATAATAATATAATGGAAATGATATTGCGGCGTTCCTTTGTCGACCGCGAATCGCCGACGGCCGCAAACGCTTGCACATTTCTCGCTCCGCGCGGAAAGTTTAGCGGGCGCGACACAATGCGCGTATTATACGGCATGCCTAATTGTTTTTTAATAACAACAACAATAATAATATTATATTATACGAGAAATTATATTTTCAAAACTGCCACCTAACCTATAAATAATATTATGTACTTGTTTCGAGTTGTAATATTTTATTGTCGCGTTTTCGATTACCCGCGTTACGTTACGTTTTTTTTTTTTTTTTATAATATACAGTTATCGATAGAATAAGTTGCAGATACTATACACGAGTATAATACACTATATATATAATAATAGTAATATTGTTAACCGTTTAACCGGTTTAAATAATAATAATATTATATTGTATATTGAAATCATAATATTCGATTTGTTCGGATTCGATCCGGATAAATAATATTAAGATATATTCCTCGAAAGCATATACGTAGGTATGTACTTATTTATGTTATAATAAAAAAGACGGGATACAACCGTGGTAAAGATTATGATCGCTTGAAAGGATATAACAAATATTATAGTGTTGTATATTATTATTATAATTAAGATTTGAATCTCGAATCGTATCGAGAAAACGATTCTGAGTAAAGTTCGTTAGTCATTAATTTATTATCATTCGTGATAATTAGGATACATTAATTACCCCAAAATATGTCTTCGGACGCATATAAAAAATTTACTCGTCATTATAAAATCAATTCAAAAACGGATGATAAAATCATAAAATTTATAAAAGTTTTAAATAACAACATATTTTACTATTATTAGAAATTATGGATTACCGAGTAAAATGTATAGTAAACACTCAAAATTCGAATATTAATAAGCGATTATTTTAAACTGAACGGGAGATTTAACAAATAATGTTTTAATATTAAAAAAAATAAACCTATTTTATGGGTAATTTTAAACATGTCAAATTCGTATACTTGGCATTAAATAAAATGCGTGTAATAATTGTAAATTTATATCATATAAATATTACATATTAAATTATAATTCGTCGGTTAAGGTAATTTCCTGTAAGTGACACAATAATACACGACATTCTATAACGCATCGATCTGTAGTTGAATTTTCTAAATACGATTTTTTTATAACGTGTTATTTATTCGTAATTTAATTCAAACATTCAAAGTTATGCCGTATAATAGGCACCATTAATTAATTACGTAAAGATAAAAACGTGACTGTAAACGACAAATTTTGCTGTAACCGACATATTTTATTTGCGGTATATACGCCATTAAAAATGTCAAAACTACGTATACGGCAATATTGTCATTTATATTATTATCATGCGAGTTTGTCGCTTACTTCTATTTTATCGCACATATTATTCGTTAAGTAAGCGACGTAATAACTAATATACAATAATTGACGTATGACGTAGCATGTGACATATAAAGTGCAGAGAGATAATAACTGGGAGTCATATACAAGTGTCGAGTATGATAATAGTGTCGAAATTTTTTTTTAAATTTTTGCCAGTAATTTGTAAACATAAATAAATATATATGTTTTAAAATTTGTATTTTGTTTTCGATTTATTCGAAACTATAATAACTGCGGTACGTGATTAATACATAATTTAGAAACTTATTACAACATTTTAGTTGGTATGTGGTAAACACCAATCAATTAGATCAATTAAAATATTGATAGTAATCGCTAAAAACATTTTTGAAATAAATTTCAGTGCCTAAAATAATAAACTTTTCGTACTGCACACAAAAATAAAAAGCAATAGGGTGGCTTGTAGGGGGCTCCGCGCTACCCCCCCCCCCCCCCCCCCCCCCCCCAACAACAAAATTAAAAGTAAATTATTTATTATATCAAAAATGTAAAATACTTACAAAAATATTTAACAGTCATAGATACATAACAGATACCTCCATATTTTTACTACAATTTACATAGTTTTTACTATTTAGTAAAATAGTAACAAAACAGTTACTGTGTATGTAATTTACATGTAAGCATAATATAAATACAATCAAAATCCCTCACTGAACAAATAATAAGTACAAAATACAAATATTGGTAATTTATTTTCTAATTATGTTTATTATATAAGATAAATATAAGATGAATCAACTAAAAATTATCTAGCTAAATATGAAACTGATTAAAATTTTAATTATCTATTTTTAGATAAAGATAAGTCCATTTTTATCTAGATAAAATCATAGATAATTTTTAATATTTTATTACTGCCACCTATTATTAAATCCATATAGAATATACAGTACAGACTAAACTATATAATAAAAGTACAGGAGTAAATTAAGTAAATGTCACTAGTAATGACTCACAAAGTCACGACCGTTAATGACGTTAATGTGATCGTCGCCTCGTCACTCGTCAGTGGATATCCCAATGATTATAGTTTATAAATTTTATTTTATTTCATTCAACTCTATATTTATTATTTATTAATATGACCATTAATTATAAATTTTTATAATTAATGATATTACGAAGGTAATTATTTTGATTGCGTTGACAATACGGGGCACTTTATAGCCACATGGAAAAATTCAAATTTGTAAATAAATAATAAATATAGAGTTGAATGAAATAAAATAAAATTTATAGTTTATAAATTTTATTTTATTTCATTCAACTCTATATTTATTATTTATTTACAAATTTGAATTTTTCCATGTGGCTATAAAGTGCCCCGTATTGTCAACGCAATCAAAATAATTACCTTCGTAATATCATTAATTATAAAAATTTATAATTAATGGTCATATTAATAAATAATAATACAATATTATAATGTACTCATAATGTGGCATAAACACTGTACCTACTTCTTACCCGTATATAAAATAAACGTGTTTTATAAATAATAAGGAAATTGTTTTCTTTATTATTAATTTATCATAGCCATATAGGTGATAGTAATAGGTATAAAAACGAATCACAGTATTACACTATTATTATTAAATAAAGACATTTGTAAATAGATGTAGAGACAATATTTTAAAATATATTAAATTATTTTATTCTGAGAACATACAATATTGAATATTATATTGTACATAATATTTTTAGATATTATGGTTTTTACCATGCACAATTAATAAATAATAAAGTAATAATTGTATTGCATGTCGCCATGTCGGTACCTATACTTTATATTCTTAAAATAATTTATCTAGATATTTTTGTCTAGTTAAATAAAATTTTAATCTAAGATAAAAAGTAGTTAAATTAAAATACCTAGATAAGATAATAGATAAATTATTTTATCTAGATAATGCACAACACTGAATAATATGTTTGATAACGTCCAAATCTATTTTAAAAACGCATGTCTCATGTATTATGAGCACTGCACACTTTAGAAATTCGTACTGCACACTTCACATTTCGTACTGCACACTTTGTGCTCTAGAGCACACTATTTTAGGCACTGATAAATTTTAAAAAATAAAATAAAAATATTTTATCTCTCATACAAAGACCAAATTAATATTATTCTTTTAAACATAATCTGTTATTAATCTATGAAAAAAAATTATAGTTATATATTCAAAATTAAATTATTTACAATAGTTTGAAGTTGTAAAAAGTGGTAAAAAAACCGTTTTTTGGCTCCCCTGAAAAGTTAGTAAATGTGTCTCTTACAAAGTTACAACAAATAGTTTTTTGCAAAAGTTTAGTACGAAATGAAATTTACAGTTAAGTATTTATATTGTTTTTTTAATTTTTTTTTATAAGTAATAATTTTTTACGATTTAATTTGATAGAAATCTATACTATTTATTTTTAAACACAATAATTTGTTTTGAGTTGATGGGATAAATTAATTGCTTATTCATCAGGGATTTACCGCGGGGGAGTCAATAATGTATAATTTATATTGAGGAATTGAAAATTATAATATTTCACTGTATATATTATTATTATTATTATTAATAATAATAATATAATATTATCTGATATCTATACTCGCTATATAATAAATTAATAACTAATAATATATATTTTTAGTTTTCAATGTAAATAATGTGCGAAATTGGATAATATTGATTTTAATCGCTGTTTTAACGTTTTATTGTAATTTCGCATGACCATAAATTATTATTATTATTATTGTAGGTAGGTATATCAAAGGGTTCGATTTCAATGATAACATTTGTATTTCGCGTATGAACATCGCTTATATGAACTTGTTAGTGTTCGCTCTGGGCAACATGTTATGAAAATACGCGTTATCCGTTTATACGGAAATAGAGTAAACACCAACTATACATCATATGTTTACCGATATATAACCTCAAATAATCGCATATAACATAATATATTATAATATGGTATGGTCGGTCCGTTGAAATTTTCAAACGTTACCGCGCGCGGTTATAATTTCGGGTCGAGCACTATTTGGACTGCGCTACGTTTGTTCGGATAATAAGTTTTCCGACCGTCACTGACCCTTTGGCATTTATACACGTATATCCCCAATAAGCATATAGGCACACGGTTTGCGGTTATTTGTACTTAAAATGTACACGTATACACGCGTAATTGTTTTGATCGCATATTGCAGTGTATATACGTTTCGACAGAGCGTATTACATTTATATACATTGCCCAAGTATATAATAAACTCGTATATAGTTTTCGTATTTTGAAATCGATCACGAGTATTTACATTAAACTGTCGGGATTTACGTGTACGCTCGTTTAAACTTTTTTATAGGTGGACAATTCGCTGTTTGTAAATCACATTGGTCGTATGGTTTTACTGAAACGATACAAGCGAGTGAGGTGCAGAAATATCATTAAGTTTTTACTGTTCGTCGATTATAACTTATAAGTAATCGACGTGGTATTTTTCGTTCAATTTATTTTGAATAAAAAATAATAACAACAACATCACGGGTTGTCGTCAAAGAACGCGAAACGTTCGATTCGTATAATATACTTTCTGCACACACACACACACACACACACAAGACGGAAAAAGCGAACTAATTACCATCAACGGGTCCTTTCAAGTCACCGAGACGAGTCATCATCGTATCGGATCGAAACGGTTCGTCGTCTGCAAACGTCGAGTATCTCGTGTTTTTGTATAATACGTGCGTATAAAGCGCGCCGAGGAGGACGATCGGATCGATGATAATATCGTCGTAGCCGAGTCGGCGACCGGCGACAATGAATTCGGGCGGAATACTTGTCACGTCGGGTTACGGTCACGACGTCCGTTGACAGAGACGTTATACAATATAATATATATATATATACCTTACGTCCACCGTCGCTTTCATGCTTTTCGACGACGACAGACGTACTTACGTAATTGGCTTTGATGGCTTTGTAAAAGTCCCGTCGGGACGTTTGTCGAGTTCACTTAAAGCACACGCTGGCGTATTTTTTTTATATATATATACGAGATATAGCTCTATTTTTCTGCGCGCACCCTGCGTCCCTGCTTATACGAGTTTTCGGTCGATAAATATCCGATTTTAATCCACGCCACCCCTCGAGACCACGTGCCCGAACGACAACATTATATCGTTGTAAGGTCAGAGGGCCGACCGTCGAATATATAATATTTATGTGTGTGATGTGTATTCGCGGATGACGGGAGAATTGCCGTATTTTTAAACCCTTTTCGTCCCCAAACATAACGATATGAAAACAAGACGTTTGGGGTGAAAAAAAATGTTAACTCAACCTAACATTTTGTTTTTCCTCCCGTGTCGTACGAATCAAACGTCTGGATCTCAAATACGATCGATGACATCATATTTGCATTTCCTAATTTGGCGATAAATGATTAAAAATGCAATTTTTAAATTTTATCATATTTTTTTGAAACTATAAGTATATAATATTTTAGTTTATTATTGTTATATATACAGTGTGAATTGGTGAAATACAATTTTATTTATACCAATATTATAATATTATCATTATAGTTTTACACTTGCGCGTTCGTGTTATTTCGACGTGCACGTGTTTACCTATTTACAATAATAATATTATTACAAGTACCAAAAATGTTTTCGCGGAAAACAACATGTGGTCGATGACTTGTCGTGCTCGAGTTTTATATCAATAATAATATTATACTATCGTATCGCGTTTAATATATATTATAATATCAATAACATAAACCCATTTTGTTGGATATTCGCGCAATAAATCTATTGTCGGTGAAACGTATTATAATCAACGTCGACGTAACCAGAAGCCGCGCGCGCGGTATGTCATTCTGAACGAGTGAACGCGGTCGAGGGAGCACAAGCACTTGAAACATGTTATAATATTATTATTATTATTATTATTATATACAGAAACCATTGTTTATGAATTGAGTTACGACCGCGGTATGCCCGCCCGCAACCCCTCTTCCGTGTGTACGACCGCAGACTCTGTCGGTCCACCGAAAACCTCAGACCAAACGAGTCTGGCGACACATAAAGAATCGTAAAATACCACCGCACCGAAAAATAATAATATTATTATTATTATTATTATTATTATTATTAGACTCATTAAAACTTTCCGTGATGGTCCCCGAGATGTTCGCGCCGAATAAAATATCTACTGCGGCGGTCAGTACAATTTAATTTAATAATAATATTACCTATATAAAATATTATTATATTATATACTGCTGTCTGCCGCTGCGGTCGTTATTATTATTAGTGTAGTAGACCAAATCCGCGCGCAACGACGGTGTTCATGAATAATAATTTAATAATAATAATAATAATAATAATAATAATAATAATAATAATAATAATAATAATAATAATAATAATAATAATAATAATACAATTACAAATGACTGGTTAGAAAAAAAAAATCGTCCGTTTATAAATTATTACGTTTCACCTTGAGCCGACGCGGCGACGGGAGACATCGTTTTTACGAGTCGCGCAAACGTAGGTACCTGTTGTACTCGTACACGCAATTTACAATATAATTATTCCCGACGTGTGCATAGTTATTGTACCCGTGTTATGTACGATATTATAATAATATTATATTCGTTTCTACGTGTGTGTACGATTTACGTGCGCACTTGATATTGTCATTCGATACCATCGCACACACCTACCTGTAATAATAATATTATGTAAAACGAAACGAATTATCGTCGCAGCCGCCGATTTTGTAAATATTCGAAAAAAAAAACATCGGCGTTACGTTTATAACAATATAATGTTATCATCGCGTTCGGTTTTAGAACAGATATAAAACCAGCGACCATGCCTACTTATAATATTTTTGAATTATAATGCAAATATAATAATATATAGTGGGAGTGTAAACATTTCGTTGAACACGAATTATTTGTTCGTCGCGACCATAAATATTATTATTTAATTTATTAATTATTCCGATTTGATGTCAAAAATTATTACGTTAGGTACTATATCAGTATTTTTACTGTCCTCCCGCGCATAAAGTGAAGAGCGGATTAATATAACAGTGGAAATTACTTCCGAGAGTTGTTTTAAAATGTACATCAACAATTATTTTCCATTATATTACAGCACCAGATAATGAATTGCGAATAAAAAATTATTTTTCAAGTATACGTAATAAAAGTTTAAAAAAAACTTTTGGTTAAAATATTAACAAAAAAAAAAAAAATTATCACTCACATTTTTAAATTTGATTTCATTCTGAAAACGTAATGTACGTTAGACGTTAGACTAATAGTTGGAATATGGTCGAAATTCCGTTTTTGTGTTGTTACAATATTATACACTTTCATTGTTTCTGTAATTCTGTATTGTTTCTATAACGTGTAAAAAATACAACTTTAGTACTCATTTTCATAAAAAAAAAAAAAAATAATAATAAATAGGATTTTAAGCATTATAGACTTTTATGCGTCGAAATTTTTTATTTTATATTTTTCTAAAAATTTACCATTTAGATTGCAATATATTAACACAATTTCAAAGATAAAAAATATGGTATCATGAGTAACCTAATCGTATCCACTATCCGATTTAAATGAAATCGTAAAAAAAAAATAAATAAATAATACATTTAATTTTGCTATATGAAACGTTATAAATCACAGTATTATAATATAATATATTAATTTTCGTGAACGTTTTATTATCGTGAAAAGAAAAATGACTGAGAAAATAATATCACGTAGTGTCGTTCGATTAATTCGAATTATTCGGATTTCGGAGATGAACGACAACTATACTAAAATATCGTTGCTCTTATCAGGCGCGCAAGACGCAACAGTATTTTAATCGTATCATTCTCGCGCGGTTTAATGGTGACCGTGTAATGTGTGTTGCCTAAGAGGTCGAAATTTCAGGGGTTACGTTTGCGTCACGTCGATCGTCGCGTTGCAGATATTTGGAATTATTTACCAAACGGTTACGTGTTTACAATATAATAAAACTGTTTACGAATAATTTCGTATCGGTTTGATACGATACGTTCAACAATCATGAATTCATGATAAACTCGTTTGGAATTTGAACGCGGAAAAATAAAAACCGTATATTGTGTATATATATATATTTTTTTTTAATAATATATAACGAGTGGAAAACGCGATTAAAATAATATCCGCGCGTATACACGTGTGGGCGCCCGTCGTCTACCAAAATTATAAACCGTACAAACAAATATTTTATTTTTCCACGTTAAATAAATATAGGCAAGTTGTTTTTTATTAAAAGTTGTCGGATACATCAAAGCATAAACGGCGATATTGGGGATTCACGCTCTGAAGAAAAACACGATGTTATATGTTTTTATTTATTTTATTTTTTTCTAGATACCTAAGATCCCGTTGAGGGATGAACAACGGCAAATATCGTAGAAACAAATAAAATAATAATAACAAATACAATACGCGATTCGCCGATTGTATTCACAATAGTCCGAAGGAGTCCAAGTGACGCGTATAGTTTCTGGAAAAGTCGAATTCGTATATCGATCATTATATTATCATTATTATTATTATTATTATCGTCAGGTAGGTATAGAGGTACGCTTATATAAATAATAACAATAATAATAATAAAAATAATAATATATTGCACGGAATAATTGAAAACGATTCCAGAGAATATTGTTCGCAAAACATTTTTACGCACGAGCAACTCGACGGCGGGTCGTGAACATTTCGTTCCCATTCGATTCAGGACCGCCTTTATAAACAATAATAATTAATATTATATTGCTATCGTTTCGTGGTAACGTCACACTGTACGCGGACAACGGCACAAAACGAATTCACAATATATAATAATATTATAATATACGAAGAAGCCAATTCGTATTTGATGCGCTGTTCGATATTATTAATTTGTATTATAATAATATATACATTTTATTCGTTTTATCGTTATTATTTTTAGTTTTTACTGTACAGTACATCAGTAGCACTGTAGCAGCCATACAACTGTATAATATTCTGTTCCGTTAATCAATTATATTACCGGAGGCCAGCACATAAACGATAATAATAATAATAATATACGCATTATATTGGCCTGCGATTTATTGATGAGTGCGATTTCTAACCGCACGTGATCGTCTCGTAATCATTTCGACGAGCAAACTAAACTCTGCTGCGCCGCAAACGTCTCGTGTATAGATTATTCAAATGCATAATTTCATTTCCTTAGCTTCTCGATTATTATTTATAATATATTTTGAAGGAGAAATACTTTTATAAAGGGACAGTATTAGACTCCATTTTTTTTCTATATCGTTGGACTTTAAACGATGATGCTAAGAGAAAATAATATAAAAGAAAAAAACCGTTTGAATAATTCAGATACGTCAATTACAAGCGTTTACGTTTGAATTTTAGAATTTTTTTTTTCAAAGGAATTAAAAAAAAAAAAGCAGATCTCGTAATCAAAAAGTAAAAGTAGCACGTTTATCGTACAGTAGGTAGATACATGAAACATGAAAAATAATTATAGTTTATAGTTCGCTATATTAAAAAGAATCGACTACACGTGTTTGCCGCCAATAATTAATTGAAAAACAAACGTTTATAATCATTCCCGTTTTTTAGAAATATTGATATAATCGTGTTTGTTTATACCCACATATATTATAATTATTGTGGAAATTTTTGAAATACCGAGTGATCAAAATTTTGTGTTACAATTTTACAGTTAAACGGTCAGGATCAAATAATAATATATTTCCAATCATTAAAATAATAAGCATTATTAATTATTTTCGTTGTAAAATTAATTACAAAATGTTATGTGCGGATTTGGAAAATTTCGACGGGGAGAACATATAATAATATTGCCTATTTATATTTTTTTCTTAAATTAATACGAAATATAAAATAGGCATACAATTAATGTACCCAAATCCGCAAAAAATTACTTTTATTTAGTATTTCAAACAACAACGTCATCTTCATTCTTCGATACTATAACTTTGGATTTGGGTTCATTAATATTGAATATATTATCATGTACCGATAAGAATTCTTCTTATGAAATAGGCATATAAAAAAAATAAAAAAAATCATTATTCGGTACAAAATCACAAAAATCTGCAAAATGACCGATTCGTCGCCCCGATATAAAGAACACGATATTATTACGAGCAAAATATTGTCACGTGATTTTATTTGACTGAGCGTCGACGCACTGCACAACGACTAAATAATAACGTTACGGCGTTGTAAAAATAACACGGTGACGGGTGAACAGTCGAAAATAAAAAAAATAAATAAATTAATAATAGTGGGTAATAAAATTATGAATAATAACGTATAAATCAACGTGCCGCACAGACGCGGACGACGACAATCGCGATGAATAACCAGACTGGTTTTTGAAACGATATCAAACGATAATAATATAATAATATAGTTGTTATATTATTCGTTTAGAAGAGTTGTTTTTGAAAGGAAAAAAAAACTATTTTTTTTCTCCCGTCTGTTTGTCATTTTTCTATTTTTTTTTTTTTTTTCGTTATTGTTTTCAAAATTTTGTTTTTTGTCTTCTTTTCCCCCCGTATTCTTTCAATAGTAATTATTATGTTCACCACTCGACGTGACCACGTTCAAGTGTGTCGCGTACCTAAGTATATATTATATATAGGTATACACGGTTATTACTTATTACCAAACACATACCACACTGGTCACTTCACGTCTGACACGGCGTCATCGAACGAAGGCGACCGTGTTTACAACAGTCGTGGTAATAGTGATGTCAAACACACGGTTCACCTGTCTCTCGTAGTCCGAAGAATGCGAATTAGTTTTATCATTATTAATATATATTTTTTTTTCATTCACTTTCCATCGGATATTTTGATTGGCGGCAGACATGGTCTCATTAACGCGATTTTTATCGTTTTACTTTTATTACGAAACTATCCTCTCGCGCAGTTTTCGCGTGTACCTATACAATATGAAGGTTTGCGATATTCAATATACAAAGAAGTGGTGTCGTTTGAAATAAAAAAAAAAAATAAAAATACCAACAAAAATCCCGACTTAACTCGACACTTTTTTACAAACGTATATTAATATTATGTATTTAGACCTATATATGGATACTGGTAATACGTATATGGTGGATATGAAATTGAAAATTTTAAAATACGACAGGATTAATATTATATTATTATTATTATTATTATTATGGATATCTCGAATAGTTTTAACGTGGTGACGATGAGGTCTCTGGAGCCGGCCTGGCACGTTGACGGCGGCGGTGCAGCTGCGGTTTTGTCGAGTGCTGCAGACACTTTAAGAGAAAATAAAAATTAACGCGTTTAATTCCAGTTGTCATTTGCCGTCTGCACAATAAAATACGAATATTTATATTATTATTATATAAAACATATACGCGTGTGTATACGTTGTATCGTCGCGAAATATTATATAACGTTATCTCGAATTATAAATCTAAAAAAAAGAGGAGAAAAAAGTAATATTATTTATACACTGTCGAGCGAATGTGTGTAAAAAACGAATTTCTCTAATCGCTCGCCAGCCATCAGTTCGTATATGAGATATCATAACACAGTGTTATATTATTATTTCCTGTTAGAGGTGCGAGGAGAAGAAAAACATAAAAAAAAAAATACGAGTAATTTATTTAATCCGGTGAAAAATCGCGTGTAAAACACAAATAATAAAACTGGACGTGTGCAATAAAAACGCAAATGTGTCGCGCGCGATTAATATGCGCGTTATATGGTGAGCGCGACACGCGTTGACGTTGATTGAGACGATGCGATACGTTTACTCGGGAGATATTATAAAATATACGAACTTGTAGTCGAAAAAAATAAAACTGAAAACTAAAAACGGCATCGTGTATTGCATTACAAGACGCGTATTATTATTACATAAAACGATACGTTGAATTATATTCAAACCTCAAAAGTCAGGTAAAAGGCGTACCAAGGAATTTTATGAGGGGAGGCGTTCAAAAATTAATATTTAATTACAAATTTAAATACAAATTGATAAAAATAAACGTTAATTTTTATAGTGTTAATGTCATATATTATATTATTACTATATAAGTATTTAATTAAATTTATAAGTATAAAATTTTAATGAGGGGGGTCTGGACCCAAAATCCCCTTCCCTTGTGTACGTCTCTGATTCGCATTGTTCGCAGTTTATAAAATACAATCGCGAATAAAACACCGCGACGTCACAATATAATAATAATAATAATAATAATAATAATAATAATAATAATAATAATAATAATAATAATAATAATAATAATAATAATAATAATAATAATAATAATAATAATAATAATAATAATAATAATAATAATAATAATAATAATAATAATAATAATAATAATAATAATAATAATAATAATA
>JAIUCT010007211.1:37860-64440 GCA_021307375.1 Tetraneura akinire
ATAATAATAATAATAATAATAATAATAATAATAATAATAATAATAATAATAATAATAATAATAATAATAATAATAATAATAATAATAATAATAATAATAATAATAATAATAATAATAATAATAATAATAATAATAATAATAATAATAATAATAATAATAATAATAATAATAATAATAATAATAATAATATAATACGATATCGTGTTTTTTTCCAATACTTATTACGAGATTAACAATCCGATGAATTTTTATGTTCCTATCGTATAATCCGTGTAATTCGCAGTTGGCTTTTTTATGCGTCGGATGACGTATAATAATCTACTCATAATTTGACGATTTCCTAGGCGATGGATAACTGTATAGGGTTTCTCGACTTTCAATCGGATTCACCGTATCTAATGGAAGACTAAATTAACCGCACAGTAGGGAAATGTATTATTGGATAATAATGGGTGGTCCAAGTTCACGGACGTGTCATGTTCAAGTGTTGAGGAACGTGCGGATTGTCTAAAACTCTAAAACGTTATTCGGGCGATGCTGATAAATAAATATAAAACATTTATGATATAAAAATAAACATTTAAATATATATATATATATATTTTTTTTTTTTTTTACACAATTAAAAAACGATTATAAATATATAATTTTGTTAATTGTTAAAAAAAACCTCGGAAACACATCTTGCGATAATTATTATTCGGTATAGGTAATTAGAACACGAAAAATTACATTTAAAAAAAAAAAAAAAGATCCTTCTGAATTTATATCTCTTTTATAATATATTATATAATAACATTTTTCGTCCGATAATTATTATTTGCAAAGGATAAAAAAAAAAAAATCAAAAACTACATTAACTTTTATATTTTCGGAAAATTGTATACCCACACGTATAATGTACGTATATATATTTACGTATAATTAATACGCAGCCGGTTTGGCAATTATTAATTCATTTACAGCGGTAAACGAATTGGGGAGAGCAAAAAAAAAAAAAAAAGAAAAAAAAGTTTGTGCTTTATTTTCATCCCTTTCTACCATCGTAAAGGGGTTCTAAGTACATCTGTCTTCGCAGGCATATTTACGAATATTAGCACTTAAACTTGTTCCATTATCATTTATAATATTTAATTTCACAACAACAAAATAACATAACGAATAATGTTTTCATTAAACAATACTGCCGAAGAATACGCTAAACTTTTAAATAAACGTATAGATAGGTGGTACGTATATATAAATTATGTTTCTACACAAAAATCACGACTGCACTAATTAGAACAGATGTTTACAATATATTATCTTCATTACTGATTAACCTTTTGTTCGTTTTAAAACTAAAATAATGTTTTATAATCAATAAAAAAATAAAACAAAAGACGGGTATTATTATTCATCGATGAAATTCTATTAACATATTAATTTAATAAAATAGTAATAAAATTTAAAAATAATACGAAGATAAAAATGTGTTTTACTTGTTCGTACAATTTGTTTTCCTCGTATACAGTGTCTTAGCTTATTAAAAAACAATATTATTATCATGGTAACTTCACCACAAGCAATAATCTTCAATTTCTTATAATAATATATTCATTTGAAATGATTACTGATCGCATTGTATCTATTTATAAGATATAATATATATGTCATGTAAAACGAACTCTTAGAAAGAAAAATAATAATAAATATTAAATAATGATGTTGTAAAACTTTTATCAACGACTGACTTGTCAAAAGCATACATGTACAATATATAAACTTATAATAATATAGATATGTTGGGAACAGATTTGAAATTCTGTGAAAAAAAGAAAAATGCTTATTTTACTATATCTAAAATATATTTCTATATGTCAATTTTAATCCATTCGTGTATGTTATCGAAGACGATCGAAGATTACAATACGGTAATTACGTGAATAACAATCTACAAAATATTTGTCAAATGAAAGTGAAAGAATATTTCTTGAATAAATTATATTATTATTAATTTTATAAAATATTTATATGAGTACAAATGTGAATTTATACGTTAAACGTGAATTCTAAATTTCGAACTAAACAATAATATTATATTGTGATGTATTTGTGTCAAACTGTTAACGATTTAACCTAGTGGTCTAGGCATTTAGTTGTCACGTGATATTTCAGAATGAAATAAAAACGGTGAAATAAATATCCCTTCTTCTAAAAGAATAGAAAAGTCAATTTTACCGTCACTGTATACGATAAGCGAATAATTCACGCATAAAATATATTTTTTAAATTTATATTATTATTATATTTTCATTTATTTTTCCATTTTAGTTTAAGTAAATATTATATTATTTTATATTTATCATAATTCATAATGATTAAAAAAATTATTACACGTTGGATACAATTTATTAATATTTAATATAATAACTATAATATTGAAAAAAATTCTATAGAGAAATCAAAAATTGTTGTTTCAAATTAGGATTAGCCATATACTATAACATGAATAAACATATCATATGTGATTAAGCTTATGCAATATTATTATTGAAATTCGTCAGGTTAAAAATTAAAACAAATTCATTGGTATATTTTAATGTTATGTAGTTAGTAGTTGTATTATTTTATATTACATTATATGCCTACCACCTACTAAAATTAGAGAAAACAAAATATAATTAAAAATTATTTAGTTAAAGTGTCAAATAAATAAAATATAATTATAATAAATAATATTGTATTTTTTTAATTATTCTTTAGGAAATAACAAAATTTCTCGCGTGATCTGATCATGATCTGTTTTATTTTTAATTTTATTAGATATTTATATATTAATAAAAGTATTTATAGTTAACGATAAACATTATTGATTATAATTTTAATTAAATTAAAACTGTTAGTTGAAATGATTTAAAATATAATATTTTATTATAAATACTTAGCCAGGACGCCAAGTTACTTTGTATGAATCCTATACAAATCTAATAATTATTAAAAGAAAATTGAACCCTTAAATAATCTTATGCCATTTTTTTTTTTTTTTTTTTTTTTTTAATTAAAAAGTATTTAATAGTAACAACTTTTGTAGTATGATTCTATTTAAATTAAAAAGTCACGATTACGTAATACAAGAATCTTGAAATTTAATTATTATTTAAATACTTTTAAAACGAAGAGATTGAAATTAATAAAAATGCCGTATAATTATTTTATATCAGTTGCTCATTTTTTTTATTCTGAATAAAAAAAATGACATTAAATATTTATATTATAGTGAGACTAACAGTGAAAAAGGTAGGTAAGGTATAAAAAAATAAATAATAATAATAATAATTAATTAATTAGATAAATATAGGAACATATTTTATCTTTATCTACTGAAGAAAATAAAAACGAAAATTTCAAAAAACTTTTGTATCTAATTATTTCCATATAAAGGTAATAATTAGTATTATAAAAATGTATCATTTAGATAGAAGATCTCTTTATATATATATTATAATTTTGTTTCTTAAAAACAGCACAACTGAAAATTGAAAATACAATTTAATCAAATTCGAAGATCAAAGGCCCTCTTTGTTTATGGAAATACGTGTGATGATGACGACGGTAGCAATGAATAAGATTATCATCATAATAATTAGGTATATACGCCACCAGTTTTGAACTTCTAAGTACATTTCTGAATGTATCTCAGAGTTCAGGCTAGTTGGTATTTATACAATAATTCGCCATGAGACTTAGTCGTCGTATACTATCATGCATTTTGCTATATTATTATAAAAAAATAATTTAATTGTGATGAATTGTCCATAATAAAATAAATCGACTTGGTAAAAATGATCATAATAATTATTACAATATTTTAGAGTTATAATTATTATTATTATTCTGAATTATAAAGGATATTATATTTTCTTGTTTTTAGTTGTTTCTGCTAAAAAGCATAAATTAAAAATAAAATACATATATAAAATTCATTTTTTTTTATTATTTTTAAAAGTTAATAAAAAAGAATAATAACTTATTACATGTACCTATACGTAACACAAACCAGTATATAAATATTATACTAACTTGTAAACATATCGTATACTCGTATTTATAGACCTTAGATTTCAAGGTAACATAAAATTTAAGAAAAAATTTATAATCTTAAAAATATAAAAATATTTAAAAGTTATTTTAATAATATATTATATTGGGACAATGGGTGAAAAAACAATAATAAAATTATTAAATATTTGCCTACGAATATAATATTATATAGTAAAATAAAACAATAATATTAATTATAATAGGTTTGGGATTTATTATGATACCTATGTAATTTATATTATAAGTTATTATATTTATTTTTTACTGACTGAAATGAAACATAATTGGGTAATGACCGTAATGGGGAAAAATATGAAAAAAATATGATAATATGTTGAGCAATAAGGGTTAGTGGTATAACTGGGAAAGTCCATTTTCGAGTGAAATTACTTTTTTATACGTTTTTTTTTGTTCAGCAAAAATCTCTCTTCAGTTTGGTTTAAATTGTTCATACGTTATAATTTTTTTACTCGTTAAACTGATATGGACTTTTCCAAATTTATCACCTTTATGCATAAACTGAGTTATAACAGGACATGGTAGATTTTTCAACGGAAAATACAGTATGCAGTATGTAATATGATAAAACAATATAACGTAAATAATTACTCGTATATGGTAAAATGTACAAATAAGTATATGATTTTATTATATAATATTTAATAAAGCATTTCATATTTAAAAATGTTTTAATAAATATACAAACTCGTTTTCTCGTATTTTATATTACAGTAAATTATGAGCATATTATTATAATTTATAATATATATTTTTACTTTAATATATTTTATTATTATATTTATTTCCTTTTTATATAAATTTTACTAAATTATGTATTAATAAGACTATCCTAATTCTTAACCAAATAATTATAAATTATTATTATATTTTTAATAAAATTATTACTAATAATTGAAAATAAAAGAAAACTATATGCATTTTGATTTATTTAATTTTTTTTTTTAATAAGTACCTATTATTGCAAATAGAGAATTTAATTTTTTTTTTTGTATATTTTTATATTATTAATATTTAATTATTTATTATGCGATATTATATATTTTATACATTATCCGAGGTTTTTTTTTTTTTATTAAATTAGTTAGGTTATATTAATTCCTAGTATTAAAAATAATTAATTAAAAAACTATCCGTTTACTTTATCTACAACTTAAAAGTATACGTATCTATTTTATATTTGATTTAGGCCCGGGTTTTCAATCATCTATTCGTCGGATTAACTTATTTGGCGAATAAAGTTCCGAATAAAACAATATATTTTTAAAGTTTTTTTTTTTTTATTATATATTAAAAGCTAAGTATACTCTTTAATGATATTTGTAATAATAATAATAATAATAATAATAATAATAATAATAATAATAATAATAATAATAATATAAAAACATCATTTATATTTTTTATTACGTCTTAAAAAATATAGTTTCCTTTTTCTGAGCATTATATTTTGTTTGAAATGAACGGTTGTTCCACTGACCCCTTTAATATTATGGTTTTCCATAAAGCTTCTCAAATTCACACCTACCGTAATATAACGTTTCTACCCACGTTTGGTTAATACTTAAATCTCATTTGTGGAACGGGTTATACCTACTTATTCTGAGCATACATTATTATTTGATCGGGATCCAACCCGCATCCGAGGACGTTGGTATATCGTATACTTGTATATGCGTGAAAAGGGAGTACGCTATGTACGTTATAATTTTTGGATGGTATTATAATAAATGTGAACGCGCGTGATAAAGCCCACGGTCGAGCGTAATAAACGCCCCATACAACTCAAAGCTTATATAATCCTTGGGCCTGATTTACAGGGTCACTGTATACCTGTCACCTTATACAATTTAGCCAGCAATTAACAAGTTTTTGAGGATTTCTGCGCGTAGTGCAAGTATATATTATTATAATATGGCCGGTGACAACAACATTTTCTCATAAACGAGTACTGCCGCTGCGTATACATTACGCCGAATATACCCAACTCTCGTACGCGCGCGCTTACCACGTATACCTAGCTACCACGTACCTGGTATATCGCGCGTTCATCCCCGCCTGCAGATAATAATTCATAGGACCCGTTGTTCGAGGCTTTTGAGCTTGAAATATCTCATCGAGTTTGTCACGTTTAATGGGCTTCGCCAAAGTTTTCGAATCCGTCGTCTCTCTCACCCTCCCCACTCTACCCCCTCATCCTCACTTGCCGGGACGATATTACTTTTCATCCGGATTTCTCTGGCATAAAACCATTAAATTACTTTGCACCACGTTTCTCGCCACGTTCTTAAGCTTGACGAAATTATATAAATAATTTCGTTCTCTTATTCGTTTCACCTGCGACGTAATTCGGTCTAACGAAACAATTTTATTAATTATATTTTCTCGTTACGATTCTGTAATAATATCGTACTTTCGTTGTAATAAACAATACACGTTATTTGTGTCGTACGAGTATGCGTATTATTAGCATAATTATATCGGGATTTTTCAACAAAACACGCGGTATGGTCAGAAAGAAACTCTCCGGCTCAGTCGGCAGCATGAAGGGCGTAAACGATGAACACCACTAAATATCATTGTAGGTATTTCGGATTATAATTCAATTGTTACGAGATTGTTAAAATGTAAAACTTTTGATAATCGTCCTGCACGCACAGTTATTAATAATAATTATATTATCCTTTCGCGCGCCCATGCTCATCGAGTTTAACTTGTAATCTGATGTGTACACACGAGTGTATTATAATAGGGTTGGGATGAATATCGTTGGTTATCCTATATATACATTATTATGTTAATCTCCATATTAGTATCGACGTTTTTATTTTATATTTATCCCATAAACATTGTTTACACGCCATTTTCGACTATTATTAGGCACGTCCGTGATATTATGCATTCACTGCACGAAGTAACGCTTCATAAAAATTAATGACATATACGAAAACTATACAAAATATCAGTCCAGCGTTCAAATATCCAATGTTAAATCTACTGTCGTCGGAGTTCATTTATTTGATAAAAATATAATATTTTTATCTTAATTTGTTCTATATGAATGGTTGAATCTACCTCGTAAAATTCATATACGTTTTCGGGTGACAAACGGACAAACAATATATAATATATTTTAGATAATTAAAGAATGCGTTAATTAACGATACATAATGTGTTATTTTGGATCTCTACCATGAATACGTAATCGAAATTTTAAATGTGCAAAAAATACGAAATTGTATAATAAAACTACAAAGAAAAAAAAATCAAGAACGATTATCGCGTATATTTTGAAGAAAATACATATATTATATAGTGTATCAATAATATTATTTTATCGATCGACCACGTACACGTCTGGATTCGTTTTAGAATATTGCAATTTACATTTTGAATATTTTTTTTCCTCTGATCGTATACATACATGTAATATTATAACAATTTATGTGCCGACGATATATATAGGTGCAACACGGTTTTTCATTACGGTGAATATTTTCCTATTTAACTAACGCGGTATATATCCCACACAAATCCCTCGTGCCGACCGTATAACGCTTGTAATATATTATATTTACGAATATTATTATTATATTATCCAAAGTATCCAAACTCTACACACACAACACGCGGTCGACTTAAAACGTGATTGTTACGTGATTCGATCAAGGCAACTCGTATATATAGGTTAAATTGGGTAGAACTTAACTATATAATATATATATATATATATATATATACCTATATATAAATATAACATCACGCGTGTGCATCACGGCGGATGGGGCAGTGTTAGCTCGTGATACCGCGTGTGATGATAACGTGGCGCGCGTTATGTCATCAAACTGCAAGCGCCTACGTGTCTGGGATGAAAAAATTTTCATAACTTGCACCGAGGGTCTGCGGCTTAAGCGGTTATAATATTGTCGAAGAGGCGAGCCGTTTTCCCCGGTCCTCGTCGTTTCACCGCTCATTCCTCCCACGCCGTCGAAGTCTGTTCCGACCCTCATCTCTATAGACACACGAGAAACTTTCTACGTATAATATAATATAATATAATATAATATACACTTGATTACATATTTTATATATGTCGTGTGGCGGTGGCGTAGTTCTTTGGATCTAAGCATAAGGATGAGGGCGGAGAGGACGCATCGTCCTTTGTCTGAGACGACGGCGAAACCCGACCGGAATGAGATTTTTTTTTTCTTTTCTTTTCTTTGCGTTTTCACTCGCAAAGCTACTTTTCACTCACTCGATATCCGTAATATTATACATATTCGTTTTCCTCGTTGTGCCGGCGTATTACGGCTCGAGCGCGGCTTTGTTGCGGGAATTAAAATAAGAGAGTGCTGCAGAAGACCTGTACCGTACCTATACAATATATGCTCTTACCGAGCGAAAGGAGCTTCGAAATACTTTATTAGTCGAATTGTAAAAAGAACGTTATTATAAGCCTCGGCTTACACGGGGTAAAAACGAAAACATACACGTGTTGTGCTTAAACAACTTCAAATTTGTCTTTTTCAGTAACAAAGGATTTTCTTGTTTATATATATAAAAGAGCCGAGGGCGGAACGTTTCCACTCTATATGTTATAAATAATACCTACACTGTACATTTGTATGTTATATATTATTATACATTTTACTGCGGTAATTTTCCTAATAAATATTTCGTTCGGTATAATTTCATATGTTTCAAGTATAGGTACACTATTGGGAAAATATTACGAAACAAACGGTTTTATTGAGTAACCTCACAACAATTAATTATTTAACAATTTTTTAAAAAAAATCTAATTTTCATTCAATAACTATTTAGTGTTATGAGTTTTACGAAGATATTCAACATTTCAGTATTCTCGCAATTTCAGTACAATTCACAAAATGACCAAATGCGATCATTATTATCAACGCGATGAAATTGCAAAATTTTAAATAATATTTTAAAATAAAATTGGAATTCTAAATATTCTTTCACGACGACCAGTAATGTTAAATATTTACATATTGTACATTACATTTGTATAAGTATTAAATTATTATACATAAATACATAATATAACGTATATATATATATATAAGAATAATAAATTTCGTGTTTTTTTTTTCTCTTCGTATTATATTATATAAATTTATACGTATTATAATTTTTTCATCTATGCATATTAAGTATTAGTTTATTAGGTTATATAGTATACAAAAAAAAAAAATAATAATAAAATATATATATATATTTCCACGAGACTTTAACGACACGAAATTTTTTTTTTTTGCTTCCCTTAAAAACTGTTGACATTATTATACGGCGAACACATAATATTTGATAGCATTCAGATTTGTAAAACATTCGAACGGCAAAGCCTAAGGGGGTTTTGTTTCAATTTACATCCGGCGTATAAAATTAAATCCGGTAAAAGACGTCATCCCCTCGTGCAATAGAGGCCATTTATGTTATTGAAAATAGCGCTTGGCAGTGACCCATGTCTGAATGTCTCCCGCCCATATGCTCGGTTATGATATAAACATTATAAACCAAACAGCGCGAACACGCATATAGTGTCGTGAAAGATAAAAAAAAAAAATCACTTTTCCGATGGATACACACCACTTTTATTATGTTTGTTGGAGTATGAAAACGTATTTGGTTCTTTTTGCATATTTTGTATAAGAATACGATATCCGGAGCTTTTCCCGAGCCTTTTAGCCGAGAAGGAGGGTGAGTATCTCTCGTTGTCTGTTACCCAGACGCCGAATGTACAAAAACGTTCCTTTCATATTACATGCATATATTTATATATTATATTATATTATGTTACTATAAGTTATACCCAGACGCGATAATAATAAAAAACAAATATGACACTAACACCTCACTCGGAACCATCTTATTTTGTCATCGAAAAGCCCTGTTACGGCATTCGGCATCGGCTCGAATTCTTCGGGACCGGCGACAATATAATATTGCATTTCAATCACTTCCCCTTATTTTCCACCCTCCCAGCACGCTTTCGACGCCACAACCCATTCAGTGGCCATTCGCAATGAATATAATAATATGAAAAACCAACTACGAAGACGTTTGGATGAATTCGTATATAGCATATATATATACTATGTATAATATATACACTGATCCCATTTGACATCGTATTTTCCTCATGGGGTCGATATGTATAATATTATATGTTCTTTATCGTGCCCCGACATTCGACTTTCGCACATGACATTAAATATATGCACAATCGACACGTCATAAAATAATAATACCTAATAAAAATATTATATTATCGAAACTAGTAAAGAATTGAAGATTTGAAGTTTCCTTGAAATAAAAAAAAAAAAATGTATTTGCCTAATACCTGCATTATTATTATTATTATAGCATACGAGTAGTTTTACAAACTATGTTAAGTATTTCTGAGTACTTATGTTAATTATAGACAGTTGAAATTAAAATATCGACAATATTATGTTTCCTATTCCACTATGTAATAAAAAAAATAATAAAGAAAAAAAATGTAAAATTTACATTTCAAAAATATTAATTAAAATAATATCGTAAATCATTATTTCACCATCGAAGTAATAATATTATCTTAAAATTCATCTACGCATTACCCACACATTTTATCAAACAAATATTAATTGCACCCTTTATCGAATGTCTCACCAAGTTTGTCCCTATACCAATAACATTTTATCTATTTTAAAATTTGATTATTACGATATTATTACAATTCTTTCTTTAGAACTTAAATAAAAATTAGAAAAAAAAATTGTTTTATTAATTAAAATTATGAGATAGCCGATTAGAAGGATTTATTTTTTACAAATTTTAATAAATAATTGAATATTATTAATTTTTCAAATAAATATTGTTCAACGTCTAATGATTGAAAATTAATATTTTTCATTTAGCTACTTATAGCTAAAAAAAGTTCAAACTTATTTTAACTAAACGATTATTATTTTTCAATTAAACTTTTAAATAAATCATGACAAGAAATTGGTCTTTATAAATCTTAAAATATGAAAGCAAAAATTGAATTATAAGTATTCAAAAAATTATTTTAATATAAATTGTGATTTTTTTAACAATACTTATATAAAAATATATTTCGAAAATCATAGTTTTTAAAAATTTCTCGCAGATCGAAAATTATTGACAGGGGCGAGTCTAATATGGGACACCCTGTATAGAATGAAAAGATAACCTTTGCAAAAAAAAAAAAAAACGTGAAGAGAGTATATTATTATTACTGGTGTTTTAAAATATGTTACCTATATACACTATGTATTATACTCGTATTTAGCCCAAAAATCAATTTCTTATATCGAAAGAATTTAATATATATATATGAATATAACACGTTAAATGGCCTTAATATGTTTGTGCGGTGTACTAGCTGTAAGTACGATATTAAAAAAGTTTAAATCACACTGTCGTATAGACACACGGGTGAAAATAAAAGACAAGTGGACGACAATATTATACAAAATAATAATAATAATAATAATAATAATAATAATAATAATAAATAATAGTCGTATCAGGGACATAAGCTGGGCGTATAGTATATATTATATATAGACAATGATATGTTCACCTACGCAATATTGTTGTGATAAAAGAGGAACACTCGGTGGGATCACTCGGCGCCGGCACCGGGACGCAGGTTGTCTGGTGCCCGTGATGAGGTATTGATAAGTGGAGTTTTTCGCGCGCCAGCTGAACCAATTATAGCCGGACTTAAACTTTCGGCAACCTCAACACCCCCGCGTCCGTAGCGCACGTCCCCCGGGCAGGATCGAAATCCGTTCGTTTCGCCGCGCGCGCCCTCGTACACTCGCGTCCGTATACTATTCTGCCCTTCCCCGACACGACCTCGTCGTCATCCCGCCACGGAGCAATAACAACCTTACCCCGACCCAACCCGACCCGATCCGTCGTGACATTATATTTTTATTTATTATTTTTCGTCTTACCGCGGTGCTTTATTTAAATATAGGATTACCATGATTTATAACTGGCAACTGTGCCCGCGTCTCGCGCGCTCGAATGCGTCGTAATACTCACAGACACATTTTTACAAGGGTAAACCGACACGGTCGCACGCGACGACGTCGGAGATGTCGACGAGTCGGCGGCGGTTCGCAGAGGTGGTAACGTTTTTTTGTATTTTTTTTTTCCACCCGACCCGACTCAGAATTACCCCCGATGACGGCAGATTTCGAGCTAACGTTTTTTTTTTTTTTTTATTTTTTTTTATACATATATTTATATTATTATTATTTTTTATTTCAAATCGCTTTTTTCAACGCATATCCTAATGGCCCATATTCCGACGGCGATTAATACGTAAATGACATCATAAACGGCATAAACAACGGTAGGACGGACGAGGGTAGTAGACCCCCTCGAAAAGTACACTCGTAATCGTATCTTGTTAAACGCATGCTATAATACGTAATATCTATACATTATTTCGCTTCTTCCCGTTTAACAGGATTTTGGGACCGAGCGTATTTTTTCGGTAGTTTAATATTTTTTTTTTACATTTTATATACAGTCCACATCGCTATTCAACATATCTCGAATAAAATATTTAAATTTTAGTTAAACCGTACGATGTACGATGTACGAATAAATAAACAATCGTATATTATAATTACATTATAAACAGCCTGTATACTTGTCAATATTCAATTTATAATACGTACGTATTTATGAAAATATTATTTTAAAACATTTGGTACTGTTGTTTTTTCAATTAGGTACAAAAAAAAAAACCAAAAAAATTGATAAGATAGGTAATAAATATTGTATTCGATCGAATTTCATTGATTTATAATTTTAGGTAAATATTTAATTTTATATTATTATAACTCAATAATTATTATAAATTAACTATACCGTTGAAGTATACGCGTTTACGAAAAGTTATAAAGTTACAAACACTTATAAAGAATGAACTGTGTTTAGTTTGAAACCAATTAAATATTTTTTCAAAGCTGTCACTTCCTTCATCCTTTGGTGACATTTCGAAGGGTTAAAGAAATATATCAAATAAAAAAAAATTACTTTTATTCCCGTCCGGCTTATATCGTCTGCTGCAGTCTAGAAAGCAAAAAAAAAAAAAAAAAAAAAACGTCCACATAACTCGTCCTGGTTGAGTTTTTTTTTTCATTTATATTCTACAGTTTTTAATTTTTTAGGCTTGATGTTGACTTAGTCGAGTCGTCGAAAGATTTTCGGCGTCAATTACTGAAGACGACTGTTTGTTATTACTTTACGTATGTTAAAGGGCGGTTAAAACTTATACTGTTTTATATTTTTTACGGTCGAGATGTCTTTTCCTGCAGCGGAGAGAGAATAACATTTAAATGAAATAATAATATATACCTACTTCTCGTAACAACAATCAACACAAGAACGGGAGAAGAAGTCGCAAGAGTCACGGCGATCGATGAACACCCCTTTTCATTATTATTGTTGCTATTACTATTATTATTTTATATTTTTACGCCCTCTCTTTTTGCCATGGACTCGCACCTCACGATGCGCCGGCACAAACGGCTCTAAATGGAAACTATTTATGCAAACTCTCTACGGTGGTTATTTCTTATATATAGTTCCACGAATGCGCGCAAAGAAGTGTAAAAGAATTTGATTAGGGCCAGTGATATATACCGTGGTACACGGTATTTTCTAAATGAATGTCTGCAGCCTTATTTGCAACTTAAATTGCGCGACAATTGATATACATGTATACGCTATGATAATAATAATAATAATAATAATAATAATAATAATAATAATACCTCGTCTGTTTATAATACGCTTTCTAAAAAGCTTTCTAACTCTAAGTTAATATTCGCCAGCGATGTATCGGATTCTACGATTTATTTTTCCAATCTAACCAATCTAATCCAATTCTAACCTAACCTCAACCTCTTGTTTTGTGTATATTATATGTTTTTATTTTTTTTTTTTTTTTGTGAATAAATTGTAAATTGTGAAAATTGGATATACCTATAAATTATTATATAATAATATATATAATCCGAATGATATTATTCGCATAGTGCATGCGTTTTGTCATACTTATACTTTCGTATACTTACTAAACGAATTATTTGAAATTTGGATAATGATATATAATATAATTTATAATATATACCTAATGTATAATACGTCAGTAAGTGTAAACGAAAAAAAATATATATATGTAGGTAGTATACAAAATATGAGTTACTATTGTCGACAGATATTTGAAATACAACGTGCATATTTAAACATAGACACGAATTTTTTCATAAAATATATAAACGTTGAGATTGTAATGTAAATATGAGACGCTGTTTGAATTACCGATAAAAATGTGGTTTTTATTAAAAAAAAATTAATAATAATAATAATAATAATAATAAATAAATAAAAAAGGTCAAACGTTATAATGTCCGTTTCAAACGACCGAATGACGTATTTGGGGAAATTATATTGTACATACGTTATATCACAATACTATAACAATATTTGTATATATACCGGGTGAGGCGGATATGTATGTTAAATTATTTATGGACGACGACGGTTCGGTGGCGTATATTTTATTATATTATGGTGTTTGTCGCTCGGTCGAAAAGGGGAAAACGATTATTGCACTATTATTGTCGTTATTATCGTGTAAGTATAAATAATACGCTCGACACATTTTTGCCGCGTATAGTCCGGGGGACGAAAACAATGACGAGCGCATACGCGTCGACAGACATCACGAATATTGTGAACGCTCGCGATGCGTATTATAATATTTTTGTTCCGTTTTCCGAGAGAAGAAAACCGACGGCCTGTAGAATATGATTGCGTGCGTTGTTATTGTATTGTGTTGGCGCGCGTAAAACAAGGGTCGAACAGGGATAAAAACCGTAGAATAATACGAGTGTAGCGCGCGACGAAGGGACGCGAAGGTTATAACCGCATGACCGGAACCCAAAGCCCCCGTGTGTCACATCTATGTCGCCGGTGCTATATATCTTTGCATTCATCATCGTGCATAATATAGATATATACAAATAAGTATACATTTTTACGCTACCATTAGGCCGTGATAAAACCCGTGCGAATAGTTCGAAGACTATACACGGGAGATAGCTAGAAGACTCGTCGTCGATAGATGACGTCTCTTTTTGATATACCTCACTCGCTTATCTTCTCTCGCCGACTACTATTTATATTTTTGTTCTATACATTATTATGTACGTGTGTGCTAGTTTGTAAACATAATCGTCTGCGTATAAATATGTGTGTGTGTGTTCCTATAAACATTGTTATCGTCGACACCTCCAAAGTGGTACCTAATACACATAAACCCGCCGACAGAACATATTATACCCATGTACCCTCGTCGGATTTAGATTAAATTTGCATTTGGTTTTCCTTTCACTGTTGTCACTGTTGTGCGTATAATAATACGTTAGAACAGTGCGATTTAACGGTTTACAAATTCAAACAACAACATTTTTTAATTTATATAGATTTGTTAAATATCATAAAAATCAGCTGAGATAATAAAAGTGAATTTTTTATAAAAAAAATATAAACATATTATACTGATGTGTATTATATTACATACTAATATTATAGTATTATAGTATTATATTGAGAAAACGACACGTATAACGATATTTATAATAGTAATCCCATTCTCATCAATACGATATTTTTTTCAAGACCACCGAGCGATTCTAATTCAGAAATAGTATAACTAAGAAAAAAAAACCACAATAAGCAATGTACCTACACAACTAATCGTCAAACGGTGAGCATAATACCACAGATAACATAAAAAATATAAAATATACATTTATAATTTATTTATTATTTGTATATAAAATATACATTTTATGTTATCTGTGATAATACGTATAATAAAACGTAATCAATAAAATAACCGCAGAATTTCCCATCAAAATAGCATAAAAGCGATTGCTTTAATTTGATTAAATTGACAAAATTTAAGACAAATTTATGCAGCGAAGTAGATCGATTAAATAATACATAGGAATACATACTCTTAGAAACCATCTGAAGTTTGACAAGCGTATTATTAGCGAAGTTTCAAAAAAAGCTGCATTATTCATATTAACAATAAACAGTCATTAGTGACTGTGCACCGTTTTAATATTTTATTGTAGTGTTGAATACTATGGTGGACTCAGTATATAATCGTCATTTATTTAAGTATAATTTTCCAATAAAATCAATCATAATGTATTATATTATATACCTAATGGCTAATACGATAAGTCATATTATTTTAATTGTATCATAAGAAATATTTAATTACATATACATTGCGACAATGATGCGATTAATGACCTATCTGAACACGTTTCAAGAGTGTTTTGAAGGTTGGCCACCATTAATCCATTATATTCAAATAATATGTTTACGTATAACGCGCGTAACAACAGAAAGAAAAAAATATTTTAAGCGAGGTCGAATTGTCTCGATCGACCATCAGGAGGGATTTTACAACAAACGTAAGTATTTTAATTATTTCACATGCGTGTATAAACACGTTGAAAGAAAAAAACGTACTCCGAATATTATTCCATTTGGTTTAATTCTTAAATTTGTTAATTGTTTTTAATAAATAAAACATAAAAAAAAAAAAAAACATCTGCGCTCGATGAAAAGTTTTACGTGTCGCACCTCCCACAAATGTGGTTAGACTGCCCGAAGCGCATATAGTTAGAAACGAGCGGTGGCAGTCGATCCACTTTTCCAATAGTCGTAAATACTAAATAATAAATACGACTATTTACGAGCGATTCACACAATTAGGTCGTACATTAAACTATGATAATAACCCGTTTACTGTAAACACAAATACTGACAGTGGCCAGCTGGACCGAAATGTTTGTTTTCCTTTTTAAAGATCACACACTAACTACTATTTATATTATAAATACGTATACGTATTATAATAGTTAATAGGGCGTGTAGACAATTTATTTATTCGTACACTATATAATATTTTATAATATTACGATAAAATACGAACGTACCTGTAACCTGTTCATAGTATTATACGAGTATAGTAAATGAATAGAATTTTAAAGAATTTAACATCTTTCTCACATTATACGTATTTGAAAATTAAAAAAAATTGAAACCTCATTAAGATATAACAAATTTTTATTTCACTGGTTCGACGTTTGTATATTTCATTTCGTTTTTTTTTTTCATTTGCATCGTATTCGTTATATTATGTTAATTTGATATTATTATGTGTTCGCCGTTCGTGCACGTTAAACCATTACACAATTGTCTATAGTTCTATATCTATACTAACAACAATATTATTATTTTAGCAGCTGCAAAGTAAAATGTCCTGTTGACGGTTTAAATAGACGGTTTTATTATCTATAATATTATGATCTGTACAATATACATTATACATACTCGTATAAGTATCGGATACGAAACAGGTAAAATAAAATATATTTTATGATCGGAGAGTTAGACTTTATACTTTGTTAGTCTAGTTAAAATATTATATTGATACTAGATTACAATAATAATTATTAACGTTAAAATATATAATAGAAAGTAAATAACTGGTACCACCAACCTATTTAATTTATTCTATACTGCAATAAAATTATAAATTTTGCTTATAAATAACCTATAAATATACGAAATATCTGTGTAATTATATTATAATACGTATACAATTTTTAATTAGAGATAAGTTTATTGCAATTTTCTGCTGCAAAAAAATACCCATATTAAATTCCCACAAAATGAAAATTTAAGTTTTATATAAAGAAAAAAACAAAAAAATAATAATAATAAATTAATAATACGTTTTATAAAATATTATAAATAATAATGTTATTGAAATAATGATTCATTGAAATTTGAAATATAAGTGAATAATATAAAAAAAAAAGTATAATAATAATATTATATTGAATTCCATATACCATATTATATAAAAAGCAATAAAGACAAGTAGTTACTGACATAATATTATGTTCTTTTAGTTGGTAAATATATGATGTTATTATCGACCAAATGGCTTTTTTAGTCATTTTATATTTTTTAGTCTTGAAACTAAAGCGTCATATTGGCTGTCGTTATAATCCGCTACGCATACAAATCTCAAAAAGGGTCTGTATTCTTTATTAACAAATCTACGTGATCGACCAGTCAACAAAAGCGCGGTTTTTGCAATATATAGTAAAAAACACCCTAAGTAACCGTGAAACATCAAAGTTGGTAAACTTCTGTCCGCGCGCACTATAGCCGGACGCGTACACTATATTTTAACTTAAACGAAATGCGCTGTAAACATCTTTATTATTTAAAAATCTACCGTAAAATAAGGATTTCGTTAATAAATGTGTACACAATATTATATCGTACAAATTAATTTTTTCACCACGAGACATTAATTATAATAATTATTACAGGTATTTTTACTTTTACAGTTAATTATAATAATGATTTTTTTTATGTTTAGTTTAAAAATAATAATTTAATTAATTCTTTTATTCAGTTTTCATATTGATAATAGTTTAATTTTATTTTTTTCAATCAGTAGATAGCGTTTTTTTTTAATGTTTAGACATTATATTTTGTTAAATATTTTAATATAAAAGCATATTTTATAGAGTTGTGTATAAATTATAATTGATAATAACTAATAAGTAAGAGTAATAAACTAATAAATATTAATTATAAAACTAAAAAAGTGTAATTTTTCATTTTTGTTTGGTGAAATATATAAATAATAGTGTATAATATTTGAACTTAATATCTTTTTTTTTTCTGTTCTACTTTACACTGTGTTTTACATATTATTAAATAAATGTAAATATTCGAAAAGTTATTATAGTCAATTATTGTAATACTAAAATTGTCATTAATATTTACATTTCAAAAAACATTAGCAACAAATGATTTGTTCTACTTTTTAAAATCCATTTTACAATAAAATTTAATTTATGCCATTATTTTAAAAATGTTTAAATTACATTATTTATGATAAATATATATATATATATATATATATAACAATATAATTAGATAAGTATTTTGAATTTTCAAACTCTGAATTATAAAATGTAACTTTGAAGTCCTCTAGTGCAATAGAATTAGGTAATTAATGATAATTACAATCCTGTATACTAATAATATACTCGTACGTAAGTTGTTATTGACTACGAGTATAAGACTTAATTTTTCACTATGAAAGTGATAAATATAATGAAAGGTAAAAATATCCATACCGCGTCGTTATTGATAACAGTAACGTAAATGCATAATAACATGATGTTATAAATGCGATCAACTATGAAATATTTTTTTTATATTCAATTATTTGAAAATAAGGTAATTTTTTTAAATTATTACTGTGTTAGACAAAGATCAATTTATATTCAGAATAATTATTATACCACCAATTATTCGTAAAAAGGGTATTATTTATGCGAACAAAATAATTTAATATATTTCAAGTCCCTTTTTATAACTATACTATTATACAAGTCATCGGTTAAATTTTATTTTCAATATTATTATACTTAATATTAAACTTTAAACGTAACTCAACGGTGTTACAATATTGATTTTATTGTATCCATAATGATTTTCATGGTACCTATACCTATATAGTGTTTGCGTAAACAAAACGGACATGAAATTTCAATTTAAAATTACTACTTATTGATATAAGATATAATTATACCGTGTTTTGATTCCTAAATAATTATTCGTCTCTTATATACGATTCTATTTTAATGTTTATATCAATAACGTTTATAAGCTGTAACACGTAATAAATAATAATATTAATGGATTCAATCAATTTCGAAACACACGTAATATTATTAAATATCAATGTCGTAATGGGTTTCTATTATATTATTCAAAACATACACATCTTGCATACCGTATAATAATATTTTGATCCGAACCGTTAAACATGAATATATTATAATAATATGAATGGCTCGAGCTATCTTCAATTTTCGACGAATCGTGTATAATTACAAGTTTCAAATCGTTAATGCGTATAATATACGTTGCAATCAGTCAATAACAACAACGCGTTGTCATATAAAATCGAACGACGAATACGAAGACGCGACGGCTAAAAATAATAATAATAATAAAAATAAAAATAAAAATTTGGACCACGGATGCTGGACACCGTTCATTTAGAATGCTCGAGGCTACGGTTGCGTGTTATTTTGTACCGAATTTTTGTTGTTTTCCCGAAGAACATAAAGAACGCGAGTAAAACGCGCAACAACATCCGCAAGAGATGGAAAATAAACATTGCATCCATGTTATCATAATAATCTTATTTACTAAAATATATTAAATAACATATTTATCGCAATAATAAGGCAACGTTTTTATGGGTGATAAGGTGTAACGATGTAATAATAATAATAATAATAATAATAATAATAATAATAATAATAATAATAATAAAAATAATAATAATAATAATAATAATAATAATAATAATAATAATAATAATAATATTTTCGTGATAATACCCCCCTCCTGAAAACAAAATATATTCTTCGAGTATCGTTAATACACAAATGACAATATTAATAATTACACGATTTACATAAATTAAGTTTTATCATGTTGAAATCATTGTTTCGGTGATAAAATTTACTCGGCATTTTCGTACAATGTCGCGACCAGGTGCAAAAACATTATATTATGCAGACGGTCTGGCCGAAATATACGAATTCCATATCGACATCAATAATAATTTAATAGTTCGGATATTGTAATCGTTGCTTGACGTTTTAGTCACATCAAACATATATAGAAAAAAAAATAACGAGTATATTATACTTATGGTTATGATAATATTTATAATAAGAATAACGATGCATTACGCGTAGGTATACTGAACGCAATTAATGGTAATTTCAGCATTTAGTCTAATTTATTTAAAAATACTTAGAACGGCAGTGACCTGTAAACTTATAATAATATTATGTACCTAATATAGTGAATTATAACATTGACGTTCTTCGTTTATATATTAAAAATGATATGTAATAATATGAGTTATTAAAAAATACAAATTTTGTAACATAATAATTAGGTTGCATTATAAACAAATGCCCAAATGAATTAGTCTTTTAAACAAAAATTTTTAAATTCATATATCATATCTGAAGCAATGTAGGTACTTTTGTTGTGCTAAATTCAGAAACTGAAACTTGACTAAAATATTTAAGAATGACTACGTAACTGGCATTTCCGCCATTTACTTTTGTTTTACGATAAAGTTATAAAAATATACTTATCAAAGATCAAACCGAGATTTAGTCATACTAAAATAGTGAATAAATTAAATTTTAGGGTTTACGTTAACAAAAAAACTCCTTTTTTTGAAAATGCATTACGTACGAAAAATTATCTTAATATAGTATTATTTACAAGAAATTAATTTCTTACATTAAAAGAAAAATAAAAACATTATTTGAAAATAAATACCGTTTATACGTTTGTAGTTGTAGTCAATCTTATTATTTTATTACGAATAATTATTATTTAAATTTCTATGTATAAAATGAATTTATAAGAGTTGAATATTTGTATTACAAAATAAAAAGATACGTATATTTAAATAGATATAAAATAAGGTTTACATTACTTTTTTTTATTATATTAAACTAATATAAATAAACATTTATAATTATTAAATAAACAGTTATAATAAGTTTATTATAGACATTAAATTAATTCTCATTTAAATGTAATACCTATTTAGAATTTATGTTGTATGTCTTAAAATAATATAGATATAAAGTATTTTTATTAATATAAAATATAAATAGATAAAAATATTTTTATTATAGTTATGTATAAATAATAAATCGTAAATATGTATTATGTATTACGAGTAATGCAATAATTTTGACAAAATAAATCCAATGTTCAACGTACTCGTAAATAAAAATAATTATATGTTATTTATTTTTAATTAAAATTCTCTATCACAACAATTACATTTATTAAATACAACATTATATACGTGCAAAAATTAAAAATTAAATTTTATTATTTTTACATATTATTATTAATAATTTATTAATAATTTACCGAATAATTATCACGCGTCAAATTTAAATATCATAATATTATAAGATTATGTTACTTTTAGTTTTAGTTCTCATTGTCATAACGAAAGTTCCAAGTTTAAATTATTCCAATAATTGAAAAAGTTATTCGATTAAACGTCTGAAAAATTCTTTCTTATGTTAATTATAAAGGAAAATACAAGAAATGAATGAAAAAAATACTGTATATAACAATATAAGTAATAATGAGTAGTTAAAAAAGATTTCTTCGCCCTTCGGGGTGTAAAAATGTGAAATGGAGTGTATTTTACTTTTTTTTTACCCATTATCAAAATAACTTAATCTTAAAAACAATGTTATAGCAATATTATTATTGTAATCAGATTTTTCTCAGACTCAAAAATACTTCAAAAATAAAATAATGTCGAGTGAAATATTTTGATGACCAAATAAGATGCCTTATACTCATATATATACTATTATAACTAAACGTATTAAAACAGTGATAATATAGTCAACTTATTATTTATCTAGCTAAGCTGTTCGTATTAAACAATTATGTATATAAGAAAGATATTTTATTCTAGAAAATTGTAATTCATTTTATTATCATTTTCTTTCATAAAAATACGTTAAAATCAATGTACCTATATTAATTATCTTTTTAATATTGAATAAAATATATTCAATAAAAATAATATATGGGATTGTAACAAAATAAAAAAATTATTAATAGGTACAATATTAAAAACCATGTTTATTGTTTATTGACATAAAACAGTATGTATTTTATTTAAAAAATGATTTGTAAATTTCTCAAATTGTTTAGTGATATTCGTCGTCGATTTCGTTAGTGGTTCGGTTCGACAATAACGATGCGGGGATAAATTAATAATAATATGAAGACGGCGAGACACATACATTCTACACTACTAACATTTTTATTACCTGCTGTGTCGTGGATCAAAAGATAACTTACAGATATAAAAAAAAAAATCTAATTTTTTTTTTTTATTTGCCCTTCCGTATTTATTCTGCATAACGCAAAAGTATAGGAGAGAAAAGGTAAAGAAACGAGCAGAATTTTTCGAATTCCGTCGTTATTCCGCGAGAGCACCGAGCGAAAGACTGGGATGAAAAAAAAAAATTACAAGGTTTTTAAGCCAGTTGACTCATAACGGTTTTATTGGCGGCGTAACAAGGGCGGTAGAAACCCTGTTTCTCTAAACGTGAGCACGGTGGCAGAAAGAAGTATGGGAGAAAATAGAAAGAAAAAACGTCGACAAAATTAAATTAAAAGTGTATCTTATGCATGTTCTCTAGTCATGTGCAGTCAACTGTATGGACCCTACCGTCATGTAAACGACCTCGTATATTTATACTATATATATATTAATTTTTATTTTTTTTTTGCCATTTAACTTTGAAGAGGACGAGGGTCTTCTTCGAATGTATAGACAGAGCGCGGGACACTGCGATAACGTTGTCAGACATAAAAAGGCGAAAATTTAATTAAGCGGCCCGTTTGTCGACACCATGTTTAATTGCGTTTGACATTTACCTTAACATTATTCGCACCTAACTGTAAATAGTTTTATAAACTTTATGTACATACTATATTACACTATTCTGTACATAACCCTATAGTGTGTATTTTTTACTTATACCCCCCCCTTTCGAGCTTTTAATTCTTCTCGCTGTTTTGTAAACGATGTCGAAAATTAAATGACCGGGAGTCTGAGAGAGAGAGAGAGAGAGAGAAGCGAATAATCGAGACAAAACATAATATTTTTATTTCGTTTAAGGAATGACATCAAAATACTTAGTGTATACTTACGTATAGTAGAGAAAAGCAACTAAAATATATTATAATATATAGCATATAGGTACCTATCTATAATGTAATATTTTATTTGTTTTTTGGCCGACGATTTTATTATTATATAATATACAGTTAAAGTACACAATATACGAGTATCGGAGTATGTACGAGTACTAAAACTATTTATTCACCTAATGGTAATTTCAAGTGCTCAGACTGGCAACTCTCTGGAGGTTACAGTAAAAGTAAAAACGATTTCTCTTTAACATCAAAAAACGCAAAAAAGTCAAAATTTAGTATGTTTTTTTATGTCCTCGGACAGTTTATCAGACAGTCAGTAATAGCGAAATTCTCCTTGATTACTATTTCACAATTTCACTTGTATTTTTTCTGGTTTTTTACAATATATTTATATCACATTTTAACGATTTTGCGTAGGATTTCATGGGCAGAGTGTTTATATATGATAAAAAATCACTTAGTATACACTTACACAGTAATAATTATACTAGTTGTAAATACACTTTTGTGTTATTTAATGTTATAGGGAAATCATTTCTGTATTTTACTGTGAACTGGAATAGCCAGTAAAAATATTTTAAATTACCGTATTAGATATAAACATGTTAGTACACACTATACATTATACTACTATTATACAATAAAAAATAAATATAATTTCATTGGTATATAGATCGACGGCAAATAGACTTTTTAGCTTATACCCAGGAAAAATTATGACTATGTTGATAATATATATACTGAATTATAACTTATTTTATTTTTATGTTATTGTGATAGAACTATGCGGATAGTACTAAAATTAATACTTGTTCTCATGGCCGTATTCAAAGTGGGGATTTTGGGTTCAAACCTCCGAAATTCCTTATCATTTAATATATTTTTTATAAAATAATATAGTTAATACACTTGTCATGTTTTATGGATAATTTGATTAAATAAGCCAATACCTAGTCAAAACTTAATATGTCATATTTAACATTATCTATGCAATTTAAAATGAAATCTTTTTATTAAGTAATATATAAGATATAAAAAATAATGTCATCAGTTGCAAAAATTCAGTAATACATTATACATATAAAATAAGTAAATATAATACAATATATTTTTAATAAAAATAATTATAAGTAATAATTGATAATGAATAATAATTTTTATTTAATTTAAAAAAAGTACAGTATACTTGTATATTATGTGTATATATTATAATTTTATAATATATGATTATAAAATATGTAATTAACATACGAGTGTGTATATTATCATATTTTGATATTTGTGTAAAACTCACGCCCGCTGAAAATTAATGATGAATGGTCATGTTTATTGTTGAAATAAGTATAACTTATACTTATACATACGCCATAAAAATTTAAAATGGAAATCAAAAACAATATAGTAAACAACGATAATATTAATTTTAAATGTGTACCATAAAGAGTAAAGAATAGTAAGACGTATTATTTACATAAAGACTGACTGAATAATAATTCGCAGGTCGGTGAATTTCCATAATATACGATCGGAAGATAGAAACTTGGTATAGATATAATAGCATGTTTTTGTCATCGAACGAATTCCACGAGTATCGTTATATCGACGCGTATTAAAGGTGTTTACAAGAACCGACGACTGTCTATGACCTAATACCGTACTATAAAGTATAGCACGTAGTTTGTATGTTCGGTTCGCTTGTTCTCAAACACAGTCATCGTGCGGTCAAGCCTATCGTACTTTTTTCCGAAACATTTTCAGAATTCCAAACAGTGCGTTTAAATCATGATCATCCCAAGAGCTCAACGTAGTCGCATTATCCCCTTGGTCACATTATAGTCATTCGGTCTTAACTATACAGCTTGAAAATATATATATATATATATATATATATATATATATATATGATATAATATATTATTATGTACAATGTACATATGCCGATAAATCATTTTACGTGTGTACGCGCCTGCGCTCAACCGAAATGTTATTTTTTCGTCTCGTTAGTTATTTATTTTATTTCTTTCCTTGTTTGCTGCGAGATCGGTGAATCTCCTCCGTATCACATCGATAATCCTGTATGCGCGTGAGTGGAGAAATATAACCGTGAAAAAATGAAAAAAAAACACACCCTCGGTAATTTTGTGTGATTTCTGAAGTCGAAATGGTCCATGATGGTGTGTTGTTTTTTTCTTATTATTATAGTAGTTGTTGTTGTTGTTGTTATAAACACAGTACAAATCATTTTTATTTCGTACAGCAGTGGCAATATTTTGGTTCAGATTACTATGATCATGATGTATACGTAATATAACATTATAAATCTAGAGCATTTTCTTTCTCAAATTATTACTATACGATAGATATACTTTTAACAATAATTCTGTAAAAATATAATTTTTTCTTCAGTATTTACATAAAATTAAAAAAAAAATTGTAGTCCAATAATAATTTAAAAAAAAGATGAGCTGATACTCCTGCCGCACAGGATACAGGTGTGCG
>JAIUCT010007216.1:0-12828 GCA_021307375.1 Tetraneura akinire
AACTAACTTAACGAGTTAAAAAAAATCATTAACTTGCCCAGCCTTGCTAATACCAACCAATATAAAAGGTATAAAATCATTTTTGGGTTTATCGGGATATTATAGAAAATTTATAGAATCATATAGTGATATAGCTAAACCGTTAACAAATTTTTTAAGGAAAGATATAAAATTTGAATGGAAAAAATCATTTGATAAATTAAAATCAATTTTATGTACGGAACCAATATTAAAATATCCGGATTTTACTAAAACTTAATCTTAACAACTGACGCAAGTAATAAAGCGTTAGGCGCAATATTATCGCAGGGAGAAATAGGTAAAGACTTACCTATTGCTTATGCATCTAGGACATTAAATAAAAGTGAATGTAATTATAGTACAACCGAATTAGAATGTTTAGCCATAATATACGGCGTAAATCAATTTAGACCATATTTATACGGAAAAAAGTTTATTATTTTAAGTGATCATCGACCATTAACGTGGTTATTTAATTTAAAAAATCCGTTATCTAAACTCGCTCGATGGCGTATGGCGTATGGCGTATACAGTTAGAAGAATATGATTACGAAATTCGATATAAACTGAGAGTGCAAAATTCTAATATTGATGCATTGAGCAGAATGTATAAAATTGACGAGATAACAAACGAAAGTTACAAGAATTTTCATGATAAAATTGAAACACAATTAATTACGAATAATAATATAAAAGAAACAATAGGAATTTTGATTGACACACCAGATAATTATCATATAGTAACGGAAATAGCGAAACATTATAATTTAAACACGGGAATAAATAAAGAGTTAAAAAATAAATTCGGAAATAATCAAATATTACCGAGTAAAATAATAGGTGATATACAGTATTTTAAAAATAATAATCGATATATAATATTTATGGTAACGAAAAATAAAAATAAACAATTGTCAACGTATCACGTATGAAAATATATAGGTACGTGTCATTAATAAATTTAAAACAATTTTGTTAGGAAAATAATATTATGAAATTATCAATGAATAAACTAGGTCAGGCAGATAACCTAGATTGGGAAAAAATTAGGTGAATGTTACGATACTTATTTAAAAAAAAAACTAATATAGAGATATTAATATGTACACAGAACACAGATAATAGAATTCCTATATTGATATGCTGGAATGGCAGCACAGATAAGACAATAATAAAAAGAATAGTAACTACTGGGAAATACAAGGTATTGGATATAACAGCATATAGTGATCTAAATAATGGTAATTTTAATTTAAAATTAATGAATGAAAAAAAGGAATTAGTTACGATACCAATAGGGTATGTAGATAAGAAAGGGAGGATGTTAAAGTTAGAGGAGACCCATAAAATAGTATGTACAGCACCGCATAATATCATAGTAAATAATAATGCTCATGATCCAATTACGGATGTAATCTGGACCAAATGTTTATTTAATTATATCATTAATCACTCATAAACGAAAAAATTATACAACATATGCAATAAATTAGTCAGGTAGTAAACTAAAATAGTAACGTAAAATGTATTAAAAAAATATAAATGTAAATGTATGTACTCGTAGTATTAAGTAATTTAAATTTTAAGATATTTATTTTATATAAATCAGAATATAATAGTGGACCTTTATAAAAAATATGTAACTATTATAAGATATTTATTGAAAAAAAAAATGTACGTAATTATAAGAATAAGATATTTATTGGGAATATAATAGTGGAAATTTAATTGTAAAAAAAAAAAAAAAAATGTATAACCTATTGTAAAGATTTCTGTTTTGCAGACATAAACCTTTTTCTATGTGGGGAGGTGTTAAGATCCGGTATATTAATACGGATATACATAATATGATTATAGTTATATTTTCTTAGATTAAGTTATATTAGATATACTTATTATATTAGATCCGGATATTAGATTCTGAGCGAAGCGAAGAATGTATTGGTTTTACAATGATGTGTGATTTTTTTTTGTTTTTTTTTTTTTTTATTCTGTAAACATTTTTACTACCCGAAATAATGCTTCGATTATCACGAATAGGGTATGTTTCCGGTAGCAAAGTGGATCTAGTTGGTACTTTATTTAGGTCATTATTCAAATTTCTCAAAATTGACCTTAAGTGGTAGAAAAAACGACGAAAAAACGGCAATATTCACGAAAACTGAAATTTCAACGAATTCGAATTCAATATTTAACGATAACTCGGGCAATTTTAAATTTGGAAACTTGAAAATTTCAATGGGTGTTCACACAGGTACTATATATATATGTGGTAATAAAATTTTGGAACCGTTACTTTAATTTTTCTTCATAATACAGGATATTTCGTAAAATTTTTGTTTTTATGTATATAATGTTTGATCAAATTGGCAATTTTGGGCATTTAGATCTAAAATTTTTATTGAAGTATACTTTCATATCACTTAACATCATATCAAAATATTAGAAAAATCCCAAGGCTCAATTTTTTTTTATATGTGATTAAATTTGATATTTTTAGTTAATCGAAAATATTATAAAAAAAATGACGAAAAACGGCATTATCTGACTGAGCTTCGCTCAGAATTATTTTTTCAAATGCAAAATGTTTATCATTGCATTTAAATTATAATTAAAATTAAACACTTTGATTGCACACCTGTATCCTTTCCACACCTATATGACTGTATCCCTTTCCTTGCTTTTTTAAAAGTATATGTAATTAATTTATTGTTTAATTAATATGGTAAAATCTCTTTTATACAAATGTAATATTATTATCTATGGGTAAGGCAGATCGTAAGTGTGTATGAATTTGGGGGAAATGAGGATTTACAATACAAGGGCGGCAAATTTTAATTTTACCTATGTATTAATAATGTCTAGTGCCAGCCCTGATTAGGGATCAAGAGTTTAGGAAAACTAAAATGGAAAACCTAATAACAACATTTTATATAGAATCATTGTTACCAGAAATAATTAATTCTAGATTTGACCGAAGGTTACCTATATAAGATCAGATGTTTTTGAAGTGGCACAAATTATTCTTTTATTTATTTTGGATAATATACATATTACTTACTTAACCCTTTCAGGCCCAGATTTTTTTTTTTTTTTGGTTTTAATTTTTTTATATTTTTTTTATGTTTATATAGTTATAAATAACTTACTTATGAAGTTTTAGAGCAAATTAATAATTTTTGACCGAGTAGTATTCAATTATAAGTCATCTACCTATACGAGTAGGTCAGGCTAGAAAGGAGTAAAAAAATAAATAGTTTTTCTACTTCAACAAGTAGATCGGGTTATAGAGTTATAGAGTAGAAAAATAACCGATGTTAACATTTCAAATAATCAAACTTATTTATTTCAAACAAAATAACAAAATTTAAGTCATGTCGAATAAACATAAAATGAAAATTAAATAACAAGAAAATGATAAATGTAATATTATCACGTATGTCTGTGATTATATTTAATGTTAATAAATAATAATACACCGTTGTTGCCCACTACGGTTCCGCTGGACGCTGGATAAGTATTAAATAATAAAATAAGAATTTTTATAATAAAATTACTGTAATAATTTTTGTTATTATCGAAAATAATGCATTACGCGGCAACGCTGCAGATCCTCTCACCACCCGCCCATCTAATAATCAACAGACAGATGCAGTATAATAGGCGTGGTTGTGGTATGTAGTGGTACGAGAGAGACACGCACACCAATACTACATTTACTACATACACAGCTCATACGTATTCATGTATATAATGCGTAATGTGTATACACAACTCCTTATGCCGGCAGTACACATCTGCCGAGATAACGCGAGAGCAACCGAGCGCGAGAATGAACTGGATACACTCGTGTCGCCTCGCCTCACCTCGTCCGCCTCCACAGCGCTCGGTCTGGAAGCGGTTTTTTATGCACGAGTCAAAGGCCACGAGACAAATTCAATACTAAATAAAAAATGTGAGCCGAGGTAAACCGAGAATGTACTACGTGCACTCGCGCTTCCTCGCCTCGCCTAATGTCTCGACGAATGTGTACTGCCGGCATTAAAAACGGACCGACAAATAAAATGTTATTTTTCAAATCACTTATTAAATGTATATTGCTATTGCAGCTGTGCTCAACCGGTGTGCCGCGAGAAATGTTATTAAATATTGAAAAATATGTTTAATTAATCTCATGACATTTATTTTATAAAAATACAGCAACATAATAATATTTTAAGAACTACAAAGAAATTTTATATTATAGAGTGAATAAATTTTAAATTATTAGTGAGACACTTGAGCTTGTCGCTTCTTACACAAAAGTACAATACGTGGTCGAATTGAAGACGAGCAGACACGCATTTCCTAATCAATGGAAAGAAGCCTATCCCGTTTTTTTGTTTTTTTTTTTTATGTAGAAATCAGATAAATACGTGTGTAGATTAAGGGGAGCTATAATTCTCCGGAAAATAATTATCCGGACCGTAAAAACACGGAAAGTAAAAATCCGGACCGTAATATTCCGGAACGTAATGTTCCGGACCGTAATATCCCGGAATGTAATGTCCCGGACCGTAATATCACGGAATGTAATATCCCGGACCGTAATATTCCGGACCGTAAAAACACGGAAAGTAAAAATCCGGATCGTAATATTCCGGACTGTAATAATCCGGAACGTAATATCCCGGACCATTAAAATCCGGAAAAATTAAATTGGTTCCTAAACCATGACCATCATAATAAAATGTGATTTTTTTTAAAATATTATATTAAAATTTAAAACTCGTAATTTGGATCAGTTAATGTAATTTGATTATCACGTTTATGTATAGTAAAAAAATTGATGAAATTAAATTTTTGAAAATCATTTTCATTAAAAAAGTAAATGTCTATATTTTATTTATTTTGGTAAGTATATAAGTCAACAAAATCTTAAAATATTATAATATATAGAAAAATAGAAAATTACAATAACCGTTTGTTCCAAAGAAAATAATAGAGCAAAAATATTCCATCTCGTGTTATGTATAAATTTGTTTCAAGGATAACGCTGAGGTGGGCAAGATGAGATATTTGCCTCCTTATAAAAAAAATAATAAAATTAAAAATTTTAATAAAATAAAACTATTATTATGAAACTATAAAAGTATAAAAATTGGTATTAGATTATTATAATCTATATAATATAATACTTATATAATTAATCTATGTAATTTATATGATAAATCATAAATATAAATAGTGCGATCATGATTTTGGAAAGCAAGTATTTCATCCTTATGTCCTTACTCCTTGTATTGATTGAGTTTTTGGAGGTACCTACTTAATACATATTTGAGTAAAAATCTTTAATTTTTAAGTTTTTACTCTTTGGTGTGCACATACTTAATAATACTTGCATTTTTAAAAATAACTTCGTCTATTATCGGTACAAGATTAGAATAGAAATATTTTATTAAAGAATTTTGATACAGAACTAAATAAAATAAATCATAAAATAGTCTAAATCTCTAAATTATAGTAATTATAATATATAAAAATGAAAGAGAAATTCCTGAAATGTGTATTTTAATTTTAGTATCTCCTAATCCTAAATCCCTCGAATACTCATTTAAATACAAGATATCCAGCCGAAAAATTAAGTACTACCAAAAATCATAATCTAGCCAGAGGGCCCAGAGGCGCATAGGTTACGGGTTTACGCAGTTACGGGGAGGGATGACTGGGTTAAAACCCCCCACCCCTATGACCAAATACCAGTGGCGGCTCGTGATCACAAATCAAGGGAGTGCAAATCAAGGGAGTGCAAATCAAGGAAACTTTTAATATCTTTTTTTATAAAAAAAAAAATAACGAATTAATACACATATTTTAATAATATTATGATATAATATAATGTATAATATATTATACGCATTATAATAATATTACAAAATAATATTGAAATTTATGTAGCAAACACAATGCACAATATTATAGCAATATAATACCTAACCTAACCGCCACCGCCACCGCGGCAGTGTGTGGAGACCAACAGTTCAAATAGATATGAAATTATAATAGGTATATGGGTATAAAATTGTAATATAATAGGAAGGTTTATCAATTCAAAAAAATAAAAATAGCAATCGTTCAATTTATTCTTCCTATCAAATGACTAAAAATAATGCGTTATGTGACAGCTACGTGTTTATGAATTGGAAATAACTGGAAAAATAAAATCCATATTCCATAGTATTTATACAGCATTTACCTAAATTAAATTATTATTTGGACGACCCAACGCGTCGTCCAAATACTTGCATGAGAAACCAATTTAGATTTATACGCATGCGTATGATCATGCCTATAGTAATGTATTATACTAACGTATGTACTCGTATTATTACAACTAGACGACGAAATATTTCGTCCTACGTACCTACGTATCACTAACTAGTAACTGTGAAGAGAATTGCAATTTTCAAAAGTATTAAAATGTGTAAAGAAACCACGATTGAAATGTTTTATATTAGACTATATTAATATTATATATTATAATTACGGTAAAAATACCATTTCTAAAAGTATTCAAAAATTAATATTTTATAATATATATATAATGTAAAGACTTAAAAATAAATTATAAAATTGTTATTGACTATTATTATTTATATTGTTATAAATCTATAGGAACCCCTCCCCTTATGAATTCCTAAATACGCCTCTGAATCTAACCTATATTATTAATGTATGTTATATACACTACACGACATACCGATAACTGATGTATATTAAATACGATAGTTTTTGATTCAGGGTATATTAATAGGTGTGTGTGAAATAAAATGAAGAAATCTGTATTTTTTTTTATACTGGTAGGTATAGTAGGTTTATTCCGATATTCGTATACTGATACAGTGATATCGATTAATTTGATATTTAAATTTATCACTATAATATTACTATAATATTAAGGTTTTGCTTTTGGAAAATAATTACTTACTAATTTTACATTTATCGTTTATACATATAATATATTGTTATAAAATACTTCGAAATTCGAATTTTATGAATTTTGTAATAATATTATTTAGTAATACGTATCACGATTTAAGATATATCGTATAGGTACATATATATATATTCCTACTAATTTTCGACGAAGAGCGGAAATCTTAAAAACTGCCTATAGTCACAAGAAGCTAAATCCACCTTTGGATATAACGTTAATGATAAAGTTTTATAATCAAAGACGTGCGCGGATAGTCATAGGAACAGTGGCGCAACTAGGAGGGCGCAAGAGGGTCTTTAGCACCCCTGAGTTATAATTTAGCACCCCTTGTTTTCTTTAGGTCTAACTATAATAATTACATTAAAATACTGTCAATTTTAAGTTTTAAAGTTTTATTTAGAACTATTTTGTTCAAATGTCTTATAATATAGTAATCTATGAATATTATAAATTGATAATACTGCATGAAACCTAGAAAAAATATAAAATGTAAATGTCTACTTATTAGGATAATAAAATATGTTTAATTTTAGAATTGTTATAGTGATTCATAAATAATTGGGAAATAGCATTTGGTGGTTTTTTTTTTGTTACATAATTTTAGCACCCCCAATATTTAGGCTCTAGTTGCGCCTATGCATAGGAAGAGTGGAGGACCCATAATAATCTAAATTTTGTATTGGTTTTACCAGTGGCGTAGATACAATTTTTTTCTGGGGAGGGTGCAGTGGCGGATTTAAGGGGGCGATTGCCCCCTCTCTTTGGAACTAGGTTTTTTATGTTTTATTGATCTTAATGAGAGGTAAAATCATGATTTAAAAATCATAAATCATAGATAGAATATTATAGATTATTATTATTTATATAAGTTTTAAATTATAAAAATTTAAATTTAAAAAAGACTCCAACTTCAAAATTGTTAAAGTTACGTGGAATATTGAAATCGAATTCGTTGAAATTTCAGTTATCGTGAAAAATACTATTTTCGTTGTTTATTCTGTCGCATGGGGTCAATTTTGAAAAATGACCTAAATAAAGTAGGTACCAACTACATCCACTTTGCTAGAAACATTAACATACGATATTTGTGAAAATCAGAGCATTATTTCGGATATAAAAACAAAAAAAGACACACAACTTTGTAAAACCAATACCATTCTTGGCTTTTCTCTTTTTTAAAGAAATAAATATTTTTAAAATTCGCCCCCTTGGATGACCTCTAGATCTGCACTAGGGGAGGGGGGTGTTAGCTTCAATGATACATCTTGAATAAGCAATAAACCAATAACCAAATTAAATTAAATAATTGTGTTGGAAATTAAAGGATTAGTACCAGTCGTTATCGCTGTTTTTGATTATTTATATTTCCACGAATAACAATCAACTCCATGATCGAATTAATATTATCTTTACAATAATATTGTCAAAATTACTAAATTTATAAATTAAGATTTATGTAGAATATTATTTATAATCAATTTTTAATAATGTTCATTGTTCAACGTTCGTAATATTCATAGTATATCTATACGAGTTCCTACTTCCTATTACATTATAATGGTATTTTTATTATATCCCGTATTTAACGAAAATTATTTTATTAATCAATTTTTATGATATATATATTTAACCATAGTAAAATGAAAATATCATTTTGCTATAATATGTTGGGTACCTACGTAATAATTAAATATCATTAAAAAAAAATTCTGGGAGGGGTGGAAACCCCTTACACCCCCCCCCGTAACTACGCCACTGGGTTTTACAATAATTATGTGTCAGTCTCTTTTTTTTTATACAATTAATTTGTATACAATTATATTTAAGTAGGTATATAACTATATTTTACGTATAAATGTATTATTATTTATTTTCAAAGCTAGGCATTAACGAGTTAATAAGTTAAAAGTTAAGTTAGTTAACTTAACGAGTTACTTATTTTATATTATTCAACTTAACTATTTCCTATAAGTTGATTTTAAATTTATTACTTATTCTGTTTTATTTTAAAAATAATATACCAGTGCCCAATATTATTAACTTAACTTAAGTTAATATATTAATTTTTTTAGATTTAAATATTAACTTTAAAGTTATTCTAATTTATTTTACTTAACTGAATTATAAAATTTTATTAACTTGGCCAGCTTTGTTAATTTTATTACAATATAATATTATTATAGTCCATAAAATCATTTATAGTGTGTATGTCGCTTTTAGCTTCAAATATTTCATAGTTATGTAAAACTCGTTGATTACAATTAATGATATTATATATTCGTATTAATTTTAGGATTTCTGGGTGTAAATCTAAAGTGTTTGATATTTGATGTCACTTTTGAGTTTTTGACCTAGGTACATATACATGGGCGCCCATAGGTAAAATTTCAGGCGGGGGCAAAATAAAAAAAAATCTCACAATATACACTAAATAAAAGTTGAAATTAGTAAATTAGTAAATTCTTTAATGATAAATGCTCCTAAAAGTCCTCTTTTAATAACGGGGCGAAAAATCACATAATTTTTGCATAAGCCTCCTTTTAAATGTTGAGAATAAACTAACCAACGATATTGTTTAAGCCATTCGAATTCAGACACTTCATCGATTACAATATTTGTATCACTTTTTTTTTTATTATTAAAAAAGACCGAATATCCATAGTTAAAACGTAAATAAACTAATAAACAGAAGTATAACAATTATAATGACTGGAAATCATTCACTAATGTCACGATTAACGAGGACAGTGAAAAACTGAAGCACAGTATAGCCAATGTACACAAAGTCAATACATAATATTTTAGTACTTGTAAAAACTTGTGCATTTCAGTCATTTTATAATAAATTATTAAATTGTTAACTTGTAAATCACTATAATAGGTATAATATTTAATGTTTTCCAAAAATTAACTGCGATCAATAAAAATTATGATAACAATAATGTACTATATTAGAACAAGTAGTCAATGACGATAATAATGACGAGTTATTACTTTATATTAGTTTTACCAATAGGCAATATTATATTTATATCATAATATTTCAATTTATTAAAATTTTAAGTTCATATTATTTTTTCCAGGGAGGGGCAAGTGCCCTGTCTTGCCCCCCCTCATGGGCGCCCATGTACATATATATTTTAGATCCTGAAAAAAGCGAACAATGTATTGATTTTACTTTTACAATGATATTTGATGTGTTTTTATATATTTTTATTTCTATTTTTTCGTAATAGATTACATATTCTCAATATTTAATTAGTGTATTTACATGGTATTATTTTATTTAAATACATTTATTAATTGTTACACAAATACATAATCACATATAATTATTTTTTGTAAAGTTATAAATACTAAATACTAAATATCAATTACCTACAGAATTTATGAAACGACGTTTACTATGTTATTCGTAAATTGGAGCATTATTTCTAATCGAAAAAGTGTCTACGTACATTGTATAAAATATATTACCTATATAAAAAAGACCATCATTGTAAAACAAATACATAATAGATTTTTTTTAAATTATAATAAGTATATTATATTAACAAATTAAAATTAATAAAATTCGCATTTTGGTAATCATTGTTTTTTTTCATAATTCTGGAAATACATATTCCGGGTTATTACGGTCAGGAACATTAGATTCCGGAATATTACGGTCCGGGTTATTACATTCCGGGGATTTACGTTCCGGGATTTTACGGTCCGGACTATTACATTCCGGACTATTACGGTACGAATTATTAATATTCCGGCTTTTTACTTTCCGTGATTTTATATTCCGGATAATTACAGTCCGGGACATTACGTTCCGGATTATTACGGTCCGGAGCATTACGTTCCGGACATTTTATTTTCCGTGTTTTTATCATTCCGGACAATTACATTCCGGGAAATTACGGCCTCCCTAGATTAATACTACGTTATTGTGCAGATAAGACGATACATGTTTAGGCGCGTGGCGATAACTTATCGTTTTCGGCAATGTTGCCTAAGTTATTGTGGTTGTTAAGTGCGTGAGTGTGCCGTGAAAACTCGTGATATATAATAGTGTACCGTGAACCAAAAAGGTTGAGAACCACTGGTTATACATTTTAGTATACATTTTCCTCGTCGTAGGAATAAAAACAGTTTAAGCATGCGCAATGATGAATTGACGAGAGTTGTTGACCCCGGGCACTGAGATAGATAGGAATATACACTGGAGCGCGGACTGGCCGTGTTAGTAATGTAAAAAAAAACGAGCCATCTCACCATCGAAAAACAAAAAATTAAAATTGAATACCCATAAGAGCTAGCCATACACGTTCCGAATTGTCGGAGAGGTCGAATTGCGTATTTTAATCTGAACAGTTTACCCGATTTCGTTCATAGAAACGACTACGACACATAGGTACGCTAAGATTTACCGGAAAGGTCGAACTGCGCAGTCAGATTTTATTTGCCAAAGGCAAGAATTTGATTATATAAATCAATAAATTCTTCCAAAATCTTAAAGCTCATTATTATTATTATTATTATTATTATTATTATTATATTATATAATTTAATGAAATATATATATTACGATATATTAAGTTACAATGAAAACAAATTAAACAACAATTAAACAAACAAATTAAAAACAAATGTAAATAGCAAAAGTAGGAACAATGCCGCGAAAGCGAACCAGCTAGTCGAACGTAAAATCGTAAACGAACCAGTGTTGGGAAAGTTTCTTTTTAAAAAGATCCAGTGTCGGCCTGGGATATGAAAGGCCTAGGCAGGGATTTTTCTTTAGGGCCTCCATTTTTTACAAAATTTACTTAAAATTGGATTGAAATTGAGAAAGTCATGTTTCATGTATCATATTTCCTTACAAAATATTATATAAATTAATTAATACTTTTGTAGCATATTAATAATTAATATTAGTTTTGAATATATATTTATATGACTTCATACATAACTCGTAGAAAATATACTATATTAAATTAAATTATTATTATTATAAATGTGTACATAATATTTTTTTAACTAAGAAAAAAAAATAGATGTATTTTAATATTCAATTAATGTAATTGTAAATTTGTAATTCAATTTAAACGTGAATTATTAATAATTGGAAATTATAAAAATAACAGATTAAGACACATTAAGATTTAAAAAATATATTTACATCAAATATTAGTATATGTATAAAAATAATTATAATGAAAAATAAAATCGTACAAAAAAAATATTTGAAATTGTTTATTAACCCGTGTCGTTGCGCGCACGTGATAAATATAACCCCAGTCATGTTATTATTTCACGTAGTTCAGTAAATAATAAATATTATATTTATATTTTGTATAAAATTAGCATCTAGTAGGTAATATAATAATAAATATATTAGAACAGACTTCAATTTAATTATGTACGTTTTATATGTGCTAGAGTGTTACAAAATGCCCAACGTCAGTGTTTGGAATTTGGAAATGATTTTTCCCGTAACGCATTTGTTTCATTCTCTTGTTAATTTTTATATATAATTGAAATGGACGAACTGGAAATTCAACGTATAATATTCTGGGGAATTTATATTGAATGTGGTTATAACTTATATATTATATAATTACGACTATTATTGTTTGAACAATAAATTGTAATATTATGGACACGTGTGATCATGTATAGCCGTACAGATATATTAGGTATTAGGTATATTTACCAAAATATTTATTTATACATAATTATAAATACTAATATTATATTATTTTACTTTCGTCGTAATATAAATGTTATAAATTAACCTATCACAATTTCATTTATTTAGATTCGTATAAATTTTATTTTAA
>JAIUCT010007221.1:0-31730 GCA_021307375.1 Tetraneura akinire
ATGATAGACCATGCAATTGCATTCGAAAAACGATTCTGAGCGAAATTTAATCAGATAATGCCGTTTTTTCGTCATTTTTATCATATTATTTTCGGTTAAAATAAAAATATCAACTTTAAATTTAAACAACTATAAAAAAAATTGAGACTAGGGATTTTTCTAATATTTTGGTATGGTGTCAAGTACCTAATATGTAAGACCTATTTTCAGACCTAAATACCCAAAATCGTCAATTTTATCAAACATTATATACATAAAACGAGAATATTACTAAATATTCTATGTCCTATATTTTGTATAGAATAATTAACGTAACGATTCCAAAATGTTATCACACATACATAGTACCTACGTGAACACCCAATAAAATTTTCAAGTCTCTAACTTCATAATTGCCCGAGTTATCGTGAAATAGTGAAATCGAATTGCTCGAAATTTCAGTTTTCGTGAAAAATGCCGTTTTTTCGTCATTTTTTCAAAGTTTTTTCTACCGCTTATAGTCAATTTTGAGAAATTCGAAAAATGACCCAAATAAAGTACCACCTACATCCATCCACTTTCCAACAGAAACATTATGCTATTCGTGAAAATCGGAGTATTACTTCAGGAAGTAAAAGTGTTTTGAGACATAAAAAAAAAAATAAAAATACACACATCATTGTAAAACTAATACATTCTTCGCTTCGCTCAGAGTTAGAATCTAAAGTACAATTTAAATAAAATCTGAATTTCTGGCATAGATAAAAAAATAAATATATTATCTATGCTTTCTGAATAAATTTACTAAATTGCCGACTTTGGTCCCAACTCAATTATTGCCGACTCTAATACCCAACTTCAGTTCATGGGGGGGTGAACCCCCATGCACCCCCCTATCACCGGCCCTGTATATGGATAAATATAATTATATAAATTATTATTTATTGATTTAATGTAAAAAATTATATTTTTTAATTTTAACGAGTTTAATTGGTGTGACGTGTGAAGCAGTGTTGTGCATTATCTAGATAATTTATCTAGATAAGCTGATATAGTTATCTTTTTATCTCATCTAGATAAAAATTGTTTTAAGTATCTTTTTATCTTATCTAGATAAATAAATAGGCTATCTGAGAATAATTATCTAGATAATTATTAATATGAAATCAAAGATTTAAAAATTGTTGACATAAAATATTATTTTAAACCGCGCTCTGAAATAATATTAACACGTAATAACACATAAACATATACAATTTTTCCAATAATGTATGTGGGGGCCTACATAGTACGAACGTTGGCTCGATAAAATCTGTCGTCAACGGTAAGCATTTTAATTGCGGGAAATTTTCAGCTAAAAATGGTTTACACGATAAAGTGTTTATACTTTATACCCATTTTTCAGTTTTTTCTTCATTAGAAAATAAACTTGACGCAAAACTCCTAACATGGGAAAAGGAAAAATTGTCCAAATAAAATATTATTGCTATTCTCAGATATACAATATTAATATTAATTATCTGTTTTTTTATCTAGATAAAATGGTTATCTTTTATCTTTTATCTATATAAATATTTTAAATTTTATCTATTTATCTTATCTAGATACATTTAAAATCAATTATCTACATTGGCGCAACTAGGGGGGTGCTTTGGGTCCTTAGCACCCCACAAGTCAAAATAAGCACCCCTTTAAAATCTGAATAAGTTGAAAAAGAAATATGGTTGATAAAAGCAATATACTGATCGCCGTATAGATTTAGTATTATAATTCAATTCATTTAACTATTTAAGGCTACGGTGGACTATGGATGCGAATTCGGATGAAAATCTGTTCTGACGATATCGTTCGAATTCGCATCCATAGTCACCGACTCACCGTAGCCTAAATGTAGTATTAATTCATAATTATAATTTATTATTAATTTTAAAAACAATTACCTATATTTAACATATTTTATAATAAAGGTATGTTTAAAAATGACTTTTATATTATATGACTAAGCATGTATAAGGTTTTTGTTCCTATTTTCAATTATTGTGTAATAATAAGCAAATATTTTTGTTTTGTGTCAAGGGGGGGAGGGGTATTCACGATTTGCAAAACTACCTGGAGCTTAAGCACCCCCAAGATTTGATTTCTAGTTGCGCCTATGATTATCTATTATCTTATCTAGATAAATTATGGGTTACCTTTGTAGAACACTGGTGTGAAGTTTGTGTACCTAACTGATTTGCATTAACTATTTTTAGTTTCTGAGCGGAGCGAATTGGTTTTACAATGATGTGTATCTTTTTGTTTTTATGTCTGAAGACACTTTTACTACCCGAAGTAATGCAAAACGACGAAAAATTCACGAAAACTGAAACGAATTCGGTTTCAATATTTCACGATAACTCTGGCAATTTTGAAGTTATAGACTTGAAAATTTTATTGCGTATTCACATAGGTTATATATACGAGTATATATAATATATTTATGTGGTAAATTAATTTTTTGTTATTTTTTCTACAAAATATAGGACGTTGAATATTTCGTAAAATGTTCGGTTTTATGTATTATGTATACCTATAATGTATGATAAAATTGGCAATTTTTGGCATCAAGGTCTGAAAATTTTAATGTATTTAATTTACGTCTTACTAAAAATTAGTTAAAAATTTTCATATTTTATTTTTACATTTACTTATATTAATTTAATTATGTGTATATTGATATATCATATATTCATATGTAAATATTATATAAATTACATAGTTATTGATTAAATGTAAAAAATTTAATTTTTAATTTTTAAAGATTTTAATATTGATGTGCAACTGATTTTCACATTATATTTATTTATTGATTTAATTATTTTAGATTCTGAGCGAAGCGAAGAATGTATTGGTTTTAGTGATTTACAATGATGTGTGATTTTTTTTTGTTTTTGTTTTTTTTTTTTTTATGTCTTTGTACAAAAATACTACCCGAAATAATGCTCCGATTTTCACGAATAGGGTATGTTTCCGATAGCAAAGTGGATGTACTTGGTACTTTACTTAGGTCATTTTTCGAATTTCTCAAAATTGACGCTATGCGGTAGAAAAAATGGCGAAAAAATAACGAAAAAACTGCATTTTTCGCGAAAAATGAAATTTCGACGAATTCGATTTCTATATTTCACGATAACTCAGGCAATTTTAAAGATAGAGACCTGAAATTTTTTTTGGATGTTTACATAGCTACTATATATATGTGGTATAATTTTGGAACCGTTACATTAATTTTTCTCCAAAATATAGGACTTTGAATATTTCGTAAAATTCACGTTTTTACGTATATGTGTGATAAGATAAAATTGTCAATTTTGGGTATTTTGGTCTGAAAATTTTACTGAAGTATACTTACATATTACTTAACATCATACTAAAATATTAGAAAAATCCCAAGTCACAATTTTTTTTTATAGCCGTTTTAAGTTGATATTTTTAGGAAAACGAAAATCTTAGAATCAATACGTATAAATAAATATTCTGAAAACACTTTCACTACCCAAAATAACGCTTCGCTTTTCACCAATAGCGAGTTTCAGATGTAAAAGTGGACGTAGATGGTACTTTATTTGCAAGCCCGTATCCAGGGGGGGGTTAGGGGTTCAACCCCCTCCCCCCCGGAATTTTTAAAGTAGTTTTATATTTATAATATAACAAAGACTAACTACATATACGAGTATAACTACGTATTCTCAATTTTTTTTTTTTTATAGCTGTTTTAAGTTGATATTTTTTTGGTTTTTTAGTTCAAACGAAAATTATAATCTGACTGAACTTCGCTCAGAATCGTTTTTTCAAATGCAATGGTTTATCATTGCATTCAAATTCTAATTAAAATTAAACGCTATGATTCACACACATGTATCCTATGCGGCAGGAGTATCAAAATTAATTTAATTATTCAAAATTAAAAAAACGACAAAAAAACGACGAAAAAACGGCAATATATTAATCAATACCTACATTATCTGACTGAATTTCGCTCAGAATCGTTTTTTCGAATGCAATGGTTCATCATTGCATTCAAATTCTAATTAAAATTAAACACTCCGATTTTCACATCTATATCCCTGCGGCAGGAGTATCTCTTCCCTTTTTATTTCTATAATTAGCATAATAAATAATAATCTAATAATAACAATAAAAACAAACAAAATTAAATTTTTTTTAACCCCCCCCCCCAAAAAAAAATTCTGAATACGCCACTGGGTATTGCCTATATCATGGGTTCTCAACCTTTTGAGGTCCACGCCCCCTTTCAAACTATTTTATGAGTTCACGCCTCCCCCCCTCACTACTATAAGATTGATGTATGCATAATATTTATAAACTATACATTAATGTTGGTTATTGGATTAATATGAATACAACTTCAATGACGTTTTTTTAATATTAAATGAATTTATTTGCACAAAAAAAAAATATTCATTTTAATGCCCCCCCTGAAATTTTGTCACGCCTCCCTAGGGGGGCGCGCCCCCCAGGTTGAGAACCCATGGCCTATATTTCTATGTATGTGTCAAGTATATTTCGTTGTTCGCTGAATTCTATTAAGCCGCGTTTACATCAGGGCCGAACACGAACGAACGAACGTTCGGTATTTGAATTCGCACCGAACGCATAGATGTAAACGATCCAACGAAGGCGAACGAACGGGACCGAATGCCCATCGTTCGTGTTCGTTAGCGTTCACTAGTGGAGAGGTAACATCAAAGAAACTCGAATTCAATTTGAACAGTATTCGGTCCTTCATAATACATTCGTTAACGTTCGGACATACGTTAACGAACATTTACAAATATTATTATATACATTGAACTAACTAAATTAATTTTAAAACCTGGGAGCGAACGAACGAATAGGAGCGAAGGCTAAAATGGATTTCGGAACGAACACGAACGAATAATGTAAACGAATGTAAACGGTGCAAACGAATATCAAGTGAATTCGCGTCCGAATGCATTCGGTAGCAATCATTCGCGTTCGTTCATGTTCGGTCTCTGATGTAAACGCAGCTTTACAAAATTTCCAATTTTTGATCAATATAATAAATTTATAAATATACAATAACATTATAACGATAACCTAACCTAAATAATTAAATATTTAAAATAAAACTATATAAAAAATTAATAAACATATAGATAGATAATAATCACATATATATTATTTATATAAGAAACCATTCATTTTTAAAATGTTTGTCGGTATTATTCATACAATACCTGCAGCTGTAGATATTACTAAATTAGATATCTCACAATGCGGGAATAGGTAATAAATAATAATATTAATGGGTAGGTACAATAATAATTATTGTCGATTAAAATTAAAATAATTTTTTATTTATACAATAGTGTTCTACGGAAAGACTAATTTTAAACAATGTAATTTTAGTAAATTGTATATAAAAATAAAATATATATATAATTGGTTATTTCATTTTAAATATTAGTGGGCACATTCTATTGGAAAAACAGCAAATATAAAATGTATAATAAATTAATAACTGGTATTTTTGTACATTGAATTAAGTTAAGACAATATAACATTTTATTTTCTATAAAAGTAGATTATTCAACTTAACGATAATAAAAAAAAAATTAACTGAAATATTACTCAGTTATTTACAAAAAATTTAACTAGTACTAATATACTATTTAGAGTTAGTTACATATATGATATATCCTACATTTCTACATGACCACATAGGTATGGCTCCTAAGAAGACTATAGAATAGCATTAGCTATACCCTATTATCAACTGGCGGACCGAGAACTTTCCTTTATTACTCACCTATAATTTACTATCTTTTCCACAACTTCATCCTTTATTTATTATTATATACAATTATGCGTTAACTGGTATTATTAATTACTAGACGATATAAAGTATGTTTATACAAGATTATTTTATATATTCTCATCAAAGCATTCAACTATTAAAATAAACAAATAAAATAAACAAATAAAATATACTTGTTATATTAGGTATACAATTTTTTTCAAGTGAATATTTCAACTTTTATTAATATTAAATTTGTTTATCAAGCAAAATTTTATTTATATTTTATATACCTACATTACTTAGTTATTTTGACATGTGCGCATAAACTGAGACTTGTTATTTAATTATTTATTCTAGAATATAACAATAATAAATATTGATTTTAAGTGATTTATTCTAAAAAAATCAATTATCATAATTAAATTGTTATTTTAATTATTAACATAACTGTATAATTACTATTTTAGTATTTTATATTATGACATAATTTAATTTAAATAAATTGATAACAAATTATTATTAATTATCCGAATAAATTTGTTATATTTATTATCATTTAAACAACACATTAAATACAATTAAAAAATAAATAAATAAATAATTTAAATAATTTCTGAAATAACACTTTTCTGTCTTTCAGCGACATAAGGAATACTATCTTTTTTTGAATGTCTGCGGATATTTTCTTCCCTAAAAAATTATTTAAACACAATTAAAAAAAAAATTATTTGTATTGTAATGAATAAAACTTACTTTCTCTTAAGTTTTTTCCTAGATTCCAATTGTTGTTTACGTTCATGATAAATATGTTTAGGCACTTGTCTATGTCTAGCAATGCGTTTAACTTGTGGATGTGCAGCAAACTTTTCTTTTAATAAGTTATTATACTCTAAAGTTGTTTTTTCACGGGGTCTCAACTAAAATTAATTTGATTAATAATTATTAGGATTATGTACTTATTAAAAAGTAATGTGGAAAAAATACATTTTTATCAAACAATAATTACATTATACTTATAGATATAAATAAAAACATACAATTTTCTTTTTATAGTAGCCATATTAAAATAATATCAAATATATATAGAACAAATAATTATGTTTATAATTAAAACAAAAACTTACTGCTCCCAGTTTTTCTGAAGCATTTGCTTTCCAAATTCTTATGTTCATTTCATCAGAAGCACTTAAAACAAATTTATTGTCCAATGACCAAATAACACTAGTTAAATGTTGCATACGTTTAGTATGATAAATTTCCCGAGAGTGGCCCTAAAAAATGAAATATCTTTACAAAACCTATTTTCAATTAAAAACTAATAAATTTATTATTACTTGGTGGCTTTCAAAAATTCTAACAGATTTATCATAACTTCCAGTTACAAATTCTAAACCAGTTGGTGCATAATCTATAGAAGTTACAGCAGACACGTGATCTTTGTGTACATTAATTGGAGTATTCAATTTACGTGTATCATAAGAATAACAACTAAATGCATATGTAAGTAAAGTAATTAGAAAATTATTAATTATACAATATTAGGTAAATTACTTATAATCTTCATTTGCAGCGGTAAATATATAAGCTTCCATAGGATTCCAAGCCAATTGATTAGTTTTGAGTTTCATTATTACTTTTCTCATAGGTTTCACTTCTCTAGTATCATACAATATTATGCTACGATCACTTGCGCATGATGCTGTAACATGGGTAATGTAATGTAAGTGTTATAGGCAAAACTAAAAATTTCTAAGACGCGTGGGCAAAACTCATAATAAAATTCTTATTTCTTTTTACAATATTATAACATTTATAATTACACAAAATACTATTTTATTGACATTTGCATTTATTACTTAAATATTTCTTAATTATATTATAGAGAATAAGAATATAATCTTTAATAAGACCCAGGGAAATGAAGAAAACAGTTTAAATTTATATCTTTAGTAAATTAAATAATAAATTAAATAATGTTATATAGGTTAGGTTATTTGCATAACATATATAAATTATATTTTAACAATAATTTTTTATATTGTTTCCACTATTCAATAAATTAATAAAATATTGATTATCAAATATTACCTAAAATATTGGTGTCAATTTGATTAAATGCTATGTGATGTAAACTATCAACACCCCATTGTAGAGTTGCCGTTGGTTGACTACGAGTAATATCCCATAATTGTACTACATCACCACAAGTGGCAAATACTTTATTATTTAACCATTGACAACTTATACCATATAAAACAGACTAAAAAATATAATTGTTAAGAAGAAAAATTGCACTTATTAATTTCAGATTAATTTTTAGTTTTGATGTACTTGAGATATAAATGTATGAGACGGTGAATTTAATTCTTCAGAATCCCAAACTTTAATTGTAGAGTCATCTCCAACACTATACAATTTTGTGCCATCAGGATTGAAGCATAATCCACGTACAAACCGATCATGGCCATTAACGCTACTAACACATTTTTTTGTTGTTAAATTCCATAGTCTTATTTCTCCATCATAAGAACCACTGCCTATTGTTGATAATGATTTAGGATGTTTAGCCATACAAAAAATACCATCACGATGGCCATCCAAGTTGCCAATAAATGGCTTAGCAAATACTCGTTCTAATTTCACTGCATTGAGAGCTCGTACATATTCACGTGATGATTGAAAAGGATGTAGATTTGGATCATAATTTCTAGGTACTAAAAATTAAATAAACTAAATATAGTTACATGTTTAACCTAATGTTATGCAAGTAAAATTTAAAAATTCATTCAATTGAAAAAATATATTTAAGAGCAGATAGAACAAAATCGTTCAACTAACCTATCCTGATTTAGGGAGCACATAAAAATATTGAGTTTAAAAGTATTCGAGAAGGAATAAAATATTGAACTCTGAATTTCTTTGATAATATGTAAAATGATTTAAGTTGGTTAATATAAATTTTATTAAATTTTATCTTCTTATAAGCGCCAGGTTTTGAAAATACCATGGGGGGTTGAACCTACTGATTTATCATAGTATCGTTAGCGATCATTAATATTTGAAATTTCACACCTCTCAATTTTATCTAAATGAATTAAAAACTTTAAATACCATAAAATGAATAATATATAATAACAAAATTCGAAATTCTTCTATGATTTTATTATAAATAAAATAACTTAATGTTGATAATCATTTAAAACTATATTTTCTTTTCAATAAATTAATAAGGACTGGGCCCTGATTTAATAATTTCATGGGGGGCTTGGCCCCGCAGCCCCCGTGTGGCCGTGTACTTGGCGCCTTTGCTCTTGTTACAAAAGTAATAAAAATAAATAAACAAATATTTTTATAATATTATTGTGATTAATTTAGAAACAAATGGAACACTATCAATATAATAATATATTCATAAAAGTAAATTATCACAGTAAATCATTTCCTTACTTTTTTGAATATCTCGTTTTGTTTCTCGCAAGTAATCATCAGGATTTCGACTTAATACTTTAACTTTCATTATTAAATTAAGAAGTACGAAAATAACTTGCTATATTAAAAAGAAAAATATTTCGTTATAATTTCAAAAATTTATAATTTTTTACCATTGATCACTCACAATTAATTGAAATAATATTCAGTTGAATTTAGTGTTATTTAACCATATGTATTATGTATTTAACAATTGTCAATCATAAATAATGAATAACGATGTATATTGTTATTGTATAGCCTATAGGCAGTTGTAACTTGTAAGCACAGAAAAGAATAAAAGACAATAACAATTAACAAGTTACAAACTTACAATACAAGCATGAAATTGGCTGCTGAATGTATTAACCGTGGGGCAGTTGGGCCTTGGGTAGCTAACTTCATGCAAGTATTGTATCAAACACGTGCATAGACATAGTGACCAACATATCTGGAAATTGTTTTAAAAAAATATTTGAATATTTAATTCATGGTAAAACTGTTGGTCCGGTCGCGTTATCTAAAATAAAAAAAAATTGATAGAAGATTCGTCATAAGTTCATTTCACAAGTCATAAAGACGTAAACCCATGACAATAGTTATTTTGTCATGCGTAAGCCTATAACTATTTTGCGTTTAGTATTTAGTAATATTTACCATAATTTATAATTTAATAAATTTATTAACCATTAAGTTAATATCATTATGTTCGAAAATTATTTTTAGTTTGAAATTTATTTTTTTCTACCTTTTTTATACTTAAGTTAAATTCAATATAGTTATTAACTAATAAATGTCTATTTAGATTTTTATTTGTAATTTGTGCTATCTATTTAATCATGATTTTATTAGAAACTAACAATCGCGTTGTTGAAGAATCCATCAGTGTTCGAATTAAAAATGCTCTAGCTGGGTATGTGGCAATAATATAATTTATTTATGCCCACGGTTCTGGACATGTATAATAATAAACTTTATTTTTCTTTTTAGAAATAAATCAGAAAATACAAATATTTTCATATCAGATTATGCTGGAGTGTTATTTCATATCTCAAATTTAGAAGGTCAAAAAAACATGCTCAGAGTGAGAATTACTATTCACCAATAGAAACTAAAATATAATGGAATATTATATGTATTATTTAAATAAATAAATGTGTAACAGGTGAGCATTGCTTTAAAATTCTATGCTGAACTTCAAGAACATGGTGCTACACAGTTGTTGAATCGTGTATATGATTTATATGTTACTGAACCAGAATCAGGTTTTAATTTTTCTTTGCTCATTAACCTAGAAAAAATACCTGATGATTGGGAATTATTAGTAAAAAAAATTGGTCAATTAAAGCGTAATTGTTTCGCATCAGTATTTGAAAAGTATTTTGATTTTCAAGAAAAGGGGGAAGAAGGTCATAAAAGAGCTGTTATTAATTATCGAGAAGATGAAACCATGTAAGTTTTAAATTTATTCTAATTATTTATAATTGTCTAGTTATAATTATGTAAATTATAATATATTAGGTATGTAGAAGCAAAAGCAGATCGTGTAACTGTTGTATTCAGCACAGTATTCAGGGATAGTGATGATATAGTCTTAGGTAAAGTATTTATGCAAGAACTAAGAGAAGGGAGGCGAGCTAGTCAAACATCTCCACAAGTATTATTTACACACAAAGAACCACCACTTGAATTACAAGATACTAATGCTCGTGTTGGTGATGAAGTAGGATATATTACATTCGGTAAGAAAAATGATAATTTATATTTAAGAAAACATATTCACATGTTTGTTGTCTGTCCTGTATACACATAACAGTAAATTACAATGATGTATGTCTTTTTTTATGTTTGAAGATTCTTTTATTTTGAGATAATAGTTCAATTATCACAAATATGTTTCTTAGAGAATTAAATCTAGCTGTTACTTAATTTTTTTCAAATTTTTCTAAATTGTATTTATGTGAAAGGAAATTACAAAAAATGATAGGAATTAGAATATTAGATGATATACATGGAAACTATTATTTTGGCCAATTTTGAATTCAAATATTTTAAGATAACTTGGGACTATTGAATTAAGGTACTTAAACATTTTTAAAATATATTAATATACAAAATTATGAAACTGTTCCATTGATTTTTACCTAGTTTTAAAATATTTTGTAAATCAACAGTCGTAATTTTTAAAGTTGAAATTTTTAGGAAAATTAAATAACAATTATATTTTGGTAAATAATAGAAAAATTTTACTTTTAAATTCACCATGATGAATATTGTATATCATGAGGTATTTTATGACATCCTTCAACATTTTGAGTATCTATGAGTACAATTTTCTTTCACAAATTTTCAAAGTTTAAACATTGTAGGTATGTGTAATATTTGGGTAGCAGATATTCAATTTTCACAAATAGGGTATGCTATAATTGTTAATGGGTACTTTTATGAGTAATTTTTTAAATTTCCAGATTATTTTCAGGATAACTATCAAAATTCAATAAGAAGCTAATATTAACCACTTTGTTTTTACTTATTTTATTTTACTAATGAATTATAAATCAGAGATTTGTAAATTTTATCGAATATTTACATATTTTACACGTGATATAGTTTTAGAACAAAATACAAATATAAAACGATATAGTTTTGATTTTTAAATCTAAATAAAGTTTTTTTTTTAAATATATCCAAATATTAATTAATATTTATGTCTGACTGAGCTTTGTTTAAAATCATTTTCAGTATGATTTATCATAATATTCAAATCTTATCTATGATACAACTATTCTATACCATTATCTCACCATTATTTGTTCCCAACTGGTTTATTTTATATTGCATAGAAGCCATAGATTAATATTTTTGGTAATAAAATACGTACTTGTGTAAAGAATGAAACACCAAAGTCCCATATATTTGCTCAAAAACAGTAGGAAATGTTATAGTAATGAATTCAAGTTTATAAATGTTTGTTTAATAAACTAGTTGTTATACTATTGTTTTTAACATTGTTTTAATGTTTGTTTTTTTTTTATTTTATAAACTCACATTCGCTTAGCAGATATAAATTTATTTATTATCTAATTTGCTAAGAAAAATATAATCTGTGTTCAAACATAGAGTATTTTTAAAATAAGTTATATATAGGTAGTAAAATTATTGTGCAATGCATATAATACTATATAGTATATATTGATTTTTATAAAATATATATAGAATATAATATATTTGAGGAATATTGATAAAATCTTAAAAAAAGTACATAATTAACTAGCCCATTTATATTATTTGTGAAACTTTCTTTTAATTAATACTTACATTTCAGTTAATAATAAAAATCAAAAAAATCTTTTTATCTGCATGTATAATAGAAACAAAAAATATATAAATAGCATTCTAATACTGAAAAAAATAATTGAAATTTTCTTTAATTTATTTTAGTGTTATTCCCAAGACATACTAATCGTGCAGCTCGTGAAAATACTATTGATTTAATTCACATGTTCCGAGACTATCTTCATTATCATATAAAGTGTACTAAAGCCTACATACATTCCTGCATGCGAGCAAAAACTACAGACTTCATTAAAGTGCTTAATAGAGCTAGACCAGAATCTAAAAAATCTAACGAAAAAAAAACTATTACGTAAGTTTTATCAATTATTGAATTAATTATATTTTTTAATAAAAATAATTCTGTTTTTAAATATATATAGTATAGGTATTAAAAAAAGAACAAGTGCCATTATTCATGCACTCAAATTTATACTTCACAAATTAAAATAATTATGTATAAAATAATTTTTTTTTTAATTCTTTATCAAATTCAACCATTGCATCTAATAACTTACAAATTAGTATGAATTATTTTTTATACTTAAATAATAATTATGATTTTTTATATTTCAGTGGCAGATCATTCATTCGAAGGGACTGATTTTATTGCTCTTTTTAATATTGTATAACAAATAATAAATAATGAACATATTCAATTAAATTTTAACTGAATATTAACAATGATTTTTTAGTAAAGTATAAATAATATTGTTAGCTATTATAACTAACCATTGTTTTATATTTATAAATAGAAAACATAATGTTGTGTAATCATCTTACAATTTTTTTAAAATTTTTATTATTTATTTATATAATATATATTTAATTGAAACAATAGTATTGCATTTATATAAATTTAAATTATAAGAATAAATTATTTATTTATTTAATGGATATTTGAATATATTATTTTTATTTTGAAGTATACTTCAAATATCATCCGCAAAAGGATTTTTGCTCTCATCATAATCATCATTAAATGGATTTTTATTGTTATCATAATCTATATTATCTTCGTATTCATCAAATGGATTTGTAGTTTGCACTGATAGTATTGGACTTAGTCTAGGTGGAGTTTGTGCAACTGGAATAATAGTTTTAGGTGATAATACTACAGTTGAAATTGATTTAGATTTAGTTAATTGGCTTTCCACGGAAGATAGATCGTCAAATAGACACCGACCAAAATATTCAGATATTAAAGAAAAACTATCTGTGTTTCTTTCTAATCTATTATGAAATGCTTCATTGTGATCTTTGATTTGACCCTGAAAAAAAATATATATATATATATACACACATTCACATCTATATTTTTGTTATTTTATTTAAGTACCTGAGTTCGTATTATATCAATTATTTGCTTGTTGTTAAAGGTACAGGATGGACAATCATCATCAGATTCTGCAAATGCTTGAAAACAACTGAAATAAAAAACAAAGAATAAATAATAAATTAAAGTATTAAAAATTTTATATTTTACTTAATTTTTGTAACTTAGGTATGATATTTGGAAAATATTGTGTATCTTGTAATTTTTTTTTCATAATAATTTTCACTTACTGTTGATGATATGAATGTTGGCACATAAAATGAACACTAGGAAGCTCTAATTGATTATTGCAAGCATTACAATGCAATCCTTGGAAGACAACAGCACTAAAAAAATTATTTTTTCTTATAAATATAGGTCCTATATTTTCTAATTTATTTTTAGATGATATTTACCAATTTTTTAATTTTTGTATATTGCTATTGATTTTTTCTGAATCATTTTTATATTTATCAACCATTTCCTTTTCCTTTTCTAGGGTTTTCTTTTCTGTATTAAATAAACTTGTCAAATATGCTCTCACATGACCAATATTAATGGTTTTTGATTTAGCCAATGAAGTAATAGTAAAATGTGAAGATAATAAAGATTTTTTTTCTATTAAAACAATTTTGTTAAATATAACAAATTTTATTTAATATTTTTAAGAATGCATACCAATTTCATTTAATATTTCTTCTAACATAGATGGTGGAAACATTTCATCTATCATTGCTGTAGTAAATACTAATATCCATAATTTAGGCTCTATATATCCATATCGCCTACAACATTCAACAGCTCCAAAGTAATCATTTAGAGATAAATAATAGCGAATCAATTTAGTATACCTGAAATAATGTTATACTAATTATTTAAATTATAATATAATAATTTATATATAAATTATTTAACTGTTTGTTATGTTCAAAAATGTGTACTATTGCTGGTTTAAAGTTGAAAGACATTGCTAAAATTAAAATTTGAAAGTGATCACATATTTTGATATCAGCAGATTGTAAAATATGAATGATTTTCTTTTCAATTGTATTACATATTTCTTGATCATTCTCATTTTTCCATACTATTAAACAATGTTCAATATATGTATTCAATAATGATGTAGACCATTTATGTAAATACTAAAAACAAAATAAAATAAAAATTGTCTTCAATAAATAATATTTAAATTGAATATCTTACATTTTCAAAACTTTCCAAAAAATCAACCAAACACTTAGAGTCATCTAGCAATAAATAAATAAAATTTTCAGGTTGGGCTAAAACTCCAGATGAATCTACCTTAAAGAAGAATTACAAATATATAATATTTTATATTTAATAATTGTTATGTAATTAATATGTTACACAATTATTATATAATTGTACATACATTGCTTGTAGCATAGCAAGTTGAACACAATTTTTTCAAAAAATTTACTGTATCATTAGGAACATTCTTCATGAATAAATCACTGTATTTTTTAATTGCCTCTACTGACTAATTTACATAAATATATATAATATACGATATTAATTATATATATAACATGTATTATTATACTTGTTCAACAGGAAGCATTTGGATATACTCTAAAGCAGCACCATATTCATGTCGATCCTCCAAAAGTATTTTAATGTATAATGAATGTCTACAATGTTTTTCAGCTAATACCAGTGCTTTTTCAGGTGACGATTGTCTACAAACTTTTATGGCAACATCCACATCAAAATCCATATTTTCATCTTTAGTCTGAAATAAACACAATCCACAATTAAGTATTTTATTTTAAAATAATTCATTATTAAATATTACAATTATAAATTCTTGTAATTTATCTAGGCTGTTTAATTTTGAATAGCAGTTAAACAATAATGTGGTATGATCCTTATTTGCATTGCCTGACTTATGTAAAGCATGCAAATATGTAGTTAAACTATTTATATATTGAGAATCTAAAAACTAATAAAAAACAATAATTAATAAAATTTATTAATAGTAATTTTAAATTCTGTGATCTGTTTTATGTATGATTATTTACTTTTTTAATAACATAAGATGGTTCAAGTTTTCCAATTGTTTTAATATACTGTTCCACAGAACCACTGTGATCCCCTTTGGCATATAAATGATCACCATATTGACGAAATATATCAATTAAAGCTTGAGAATCATATTGTTGACATTTAGCTATACGTACAGCAACATCATACAAGTTTTTTTTAAATAATACAGCTAATTTTGACTGTAAATCTTTTTCTATCAATTGTGATAAACTGCCTCCAGTTGATAAAATATATAATGATCCCCATTCGGGTAAAACTGATAATATATCACGCATAGTAGTAGTAAAAACTATGAATTTATTTTGAATATCTAATACAGTAATTGATACAAAATCAATATCATCACTAAAAGATAATTTTAATTAATAGTTAAATAAATTTTAATTAAATAATGTAAAAAATCATATTATTAAACAAATATTACCAATGTTTTTCAGTTGTAGAAATAATAATAGGATTTGAAGATTTTTCATTTCCTTTAGATACTATAATTAAATAGCTTCGAAACCACTGTAAAATAATTTTTTGACCTCCAACAACATAACATGGTCCTCGACTGTCAACTGTATAACAATAAATCGCCTAAAATAAAATATATAGCATTAACCAAATAAATATTATTTAGTTATGTTTTTTAATAAATTACATCTTCTTTTGCAATCATGAAATGACTGTCAGGTCCATTAACTAACACTGAACATTTAAAATCACATCCTACTGCATCCAAAACGGTCTAAATATTATAAAATAAAATAAAAAAAGGTCTTTAATATTTTGTAAAATCTAATAAAAATTATAACTATTTACCATAGGACATGAATCCTTAGAGGTAACATTAAATTGTTGTACAGACATAGTAGTAGAGACAAAAAGGTACCATTGATCCTTAGTAATACATTTAAAAGCCATGCCAGTTATCACTTGATTCAATTCTTTTAACATCTTAGGTTTAGAATTTCGATCTCTAGATAAATCTCCTTTATACAATGCTATACAACCATCTGAAAATCCTACAGCCATTAGCAAACGATTGTCGGAAACACACAATGTGGTAGGTTTTTGAGACTTTGGTAATTTTGTAAAACGTACACATATTGGATTACTTTGACGATCTCTTCGTTCTATATCCCATACTTTAAGAATAGCATTAGTATCAGCCTCGTCTTCCTAAAAAAAAAAATTTTCAATTTATATAATAATCAATATAAATGGTATAATAAATTACTTTTTGGTTATTACAAATACTTTTCTTGTAATCACAATATGTTAAGCATATATGTACCTTTTTGTATATATTTAAATAATTTAAATTTATTTGTTGTTATTTGATATTGTGGTAAAAACATGTTTGTCAAGCTTGTTTATGTTATTTACATAAACACCATGTAAAAGTTGTAATAACCAAAACCATAATAAATATGATAATAAATATACTATAGCATAAATTTACCCCAATTGTAATTAAAAAACTACTATATTGTAATTGGGTAGAAAGAAGTACAGTGGTTTGATAAGCACGAAATGTAGTAACTTGAAATGTACGTGTGATTAAATGCACCAGACCATCATCATCACATGTCACTAAATGACCATGTCCACTACTTGTTGCAGTTATTTTAGAATTCTAAATTAATAAATAATTATTCATATCTTTGTTTATGATTATAATTATAAAATTAAAAAATAATTCTTACACCAATTGTTTGAGATATTTTTTTTGTGTCTGCATTATGATTGATATCAAAGAAATTAAATTTTCTCCACTAAAACATATAAAGTAAAGTTAATATTTAATATATTACATTGGAACCAATGGTTAAAATGGGTTAATATAATAGAGGGATACCTAGATAAAAAAAGTTTAATACATATTTTATTTATTTGTTACAAACCATTCTCTTCTATAAAAACCTACTTAATTAAGTCTTATTTTAATTTATATTGTAATTAATGATAAAATCTTAAAATAAAAAAAAAAGAAGAGCTGACACTCCTGTCACAGGGATACAGGCGTGCAAATCATAGTGTTTAAATTTAATTAGAATTTGAATGCAATGATAATTCCCTGCATTCGGAAAAATGATTCTGAGCGAAGTTCAGTCAGATAATGTAGGTATTGATTAAAATTTTGACATTTCTTATTAAATACCTTATAATCTTATAAATACACATATAGTACATAAATTAACACCCTACAATATTTTTTAGTCTCTAAGTTCAATATAAATGCTCATAAAATTCCTTGTCACCTAAATGCCAATATCTGACAGAACTTCGCTCAGAATCATTTTTCCGAATGCAATGAATTATCATTGCATTCAAATTCTAATTAAAATTAAACGCTATGATTCGCACACCTGTATCCCTGCGGCATAAGTATCAGCTCTTCTTTTTATATTTTATATAGCTATAAAAAAAAAATCGTAAATGTAATAATTCACAATTAATTAGAACTGAGTTAAGTAAAATGTATTTAAACTCCAATAAAATTTTTAAATTTTTTTTAAATTTTATTTAACATTATTGTAAAATATTGTAATATAATAAGTAAAATCCATATGAATACTTTAAATATTGATTTTACTGAAATTTCAACTATAAACACCTATGAAAAAAAATTGATATATATCAGTATGCTACAATAAAATTTTCCAAATTATTTGGTTTATCTATTAATTTTTATTGTAAAAATATTGAGAAATAATAAGAATATTTGTATAGATTCTAAGATTTACGTTTAAACTAAAAATATCAAATTTAAACAACTATAAAAAAAAATTGAGACTTGGAAAAGGAGCTAATTAAATATCATAGTTTATCAATTTCACTAAAAGTTTTAATTTTATAGTGCTATAAAAAAAATTGAAAATAATATTTTAAGAAATTTTCAAAGTTTCATATTTAGACTAAAAAAAAAACAAAAATGATTCAAATTTTATTAGGTACATGATTATTTAATCAATTTTTCAAGTCTTTAAATTTAATATTTCTTGAGTTACTATATAACCTATAGCTCAACCCCCTTAACCTATCCTAACCTAATCAATTAGGCTTATGATTTTAAATAACACCAGAGTTAATGAATTTTAATTTATAGTGAATAACCAATTTAAGATATTTTGAATATAACTAAATACACAAAGATGATTAGTGGACTATATTTATAGTTCAATATTTCAATAGACCTAAGTACTCATAATTTATTTTTAATAAATTATTTATTAATAAAAATCTTTAATAGGTGACTATGTTGCCACAAATTTATTAAACGACAATATATTTATAGTTAGGTAAGTATCTGATATTGATTTATTTAAGAAGTCAATAATATTTTTCTTTTATAATTATAAATGCATAATATAAGATAAATTACTAATTACAATAAATGATTAAAATATAAAAATTTCTATGTATAAATTATACCAGTTGTTTAACAAAAATTAACAAAATATATATAAATATTGTTTATATAATTATTTTTTTGTTGTATTTACGTATTTTTAATTAATTTGTATAAAAACACCTCTAAAAGGAAACTTACTTCTAAAAAAGACATAATTATTCTACATTTGCCAAGTTATCCAACGGAGAATTTAATACTGTAGAATTAAATACATAACTATATATACATATATATATTAATTAAGTATAAGGATAATTAAAAAATTAAAAATTTTCGTTCAATAATGAATATTCATTAAACACAAACACAATTATTGTTATAAAATACAAATATAACATTTATGATTCACAATATTTTAGTTTTTTTTTATATATAAATATTTTTATATTTTATGAATACTTAATGAATATAGAACAATTATATCATGAATCATGATATAGATGTAGGTATTATGTGATAATTTTTTTGGGCGCGGTACAGCCGTAGCACGATTTAGATATTGATAGATTAATTATCTACATCGTGTTTAGGCGGTTAATGTTTTAAAACATAACTGTGGTTACGTTTGATATGCGTAATCAAGTAACCACTAACCGCAAGCCAAGTTCACTTTTGAATTTTTGAAAAAAAAAAGTTCATTCTGAATTTCGTGACTATGGGTTCGAGGTTGTTTGGTCTGTAGTTCTGTACTAGACACTAGTGTCCAAACTTTCATACGTCTATAGTGCGTGATGTTGCTGTAGTTTCGAAATTCATTGCGGCGAATTAAAAAATGTATTAATATGTTATGTATAATCTAGTAATTATTTTTAAGGAAACCGTTCTAATCGAGCGCCCATTTTCGTTTTGTTATTGTTATCGAATGCCCACGTATCGGACGAACGCGATTGGCCAGTGGTAAAAATTTTTTGAAAATCAAATATGGTGTTACAACGCTTCAAAAACGCGCAATTTTCTATAAGTTTTGTTAGCCAAACATGGTCTGTACAAGAACAATTGTTTCAGGGTGTTAAACGTCATACGTTACATTAATTTAGTTTATTTTTCGCTGATCAACGGACGACAATAATCGGACGGGGCGTGACCAAAGTTTAGAGACTGACTGGGCTGACTATCGCTCGCAGAAAATTCAGGGACCTAAATATTTCATATAGTTACAATCGTTCAAGTTTTACCATCAGCATCTCAATATGTCCAACACAGGTGTATAAAAATGATCATTCTATAATGTCAGGTGTTGGTTATGTAAAAGGCCCATTTATATTCCAATTAGAAGTCTCTTTCATTATCTAAACAACAATTCATTTTACCATATTAAAAATCAATTTAATTAATTTAAATTACAATCCTTTAGTTCCCTATTATAACTGCTAATTCATTTATTGTGAGTTTTGCTGTTTTTATAATATACAAATATTTTTGTTGTAATATGATATAGGTAGTTGAGTAAAAGATGAACATATAACAACATAACTATGTTATGTGTCTAAGACGATACTTTAAATAATTATACACATCATTTTAAATAATATAATATAGAATGAAATTATCTTTAAAATGAAAACAAGATTAATTTAAGCTATTTATTTCCTTAGATGTGATACCATTATTTTAAAAATCAAATATATTTTATATTATTATGATTCAAATGTACCTAATAATTAACATTAAATTCTGGATATATTATTTTTAATAAATATATATTTTAAATAACTTTCATAATAAATTCAATATTAATTACACACTTTTAATAATAATAAGTTTCATAACAAAATATAATTGAATTAGGTATATTTTATTTTATGTGTATAACAAATTTTTATTCTTAATATAATGATGATAATGAGTGTTTTTATTATTGTATTATACTATTATTCTGTGTTAAATAATTATTTTTTAATGTACTTTTATAATTTTTTTATTTTTTGTACCAATATTAATTTTAAATTATTTTGACCTTAATTTTATTCAGAATTTTCTTTTCAAAGGTCATTCACCTTTTTCATTCAGTCTAATAGTAATATAAAAGTACATATTTTGTATTTATTTTATACACTTAAATGTGCGTATTAGTTTTTTATTTAAAAATATATGTACCTATATAAAATAATCAATAATTGAATTACCAATATAGTAGACATTTCAATTAAAATAAAAATATGTTATTTATATTATATAGTATAGAAGATTAAATAGTTAATTTTATGTTTATTACATTGTATATTTTTAGATTTTATAGTTATATAATTAATTTTTTAGATTTTGATAGTCAAGACTTAGGTGGATCAAGTGTATTGGATAGTGATTATTTAACAATGTTAGGTTCTTCAGACAAGTTAATGTCGGGTGAATTTGAAGCACTTGAACGATTACAAGCTGAACTGGATTTATTTGATGATCCAAATCGACCTGAAGAAATTGTAGAACAAATGGCTGTAGAAAATCATTTAGATTTAATTGAAGAAGTTTGTAGTGATACAGGCGATAATTTGATTAGTGAAGAGACTGTAAATGTGAAAGAAGAAGTAGAATCAGAAGACGAACAAAGTGAACTTGATACCTCTGTTCAACCACAAGTATCTGAACCACTAATACAAAAAATAAAAATAGAACCAAGTGATGATGAACAAGAAAACGTTGTTACTTTAAAACAATCACAGTCACAATCTGAGATTATATCTGCTGGAAATTCTGGTACCTCTAAAAGAAGTGCACCACCGAGTGTACAAGAAAATCAGCAATCCAAAAAATCGGTAAGATAAAATAAAAATAATATAAATTTTTAATTATATTTTATTTTATTTCTAGTTACTTACCAAAGTGATGGTTAATACAATCCCAAGTACTAGTACTGGAAGAAATACTCAGCAAATTTTATTAAATGTTCCAATTGGTCAACGCCCACAGTTGAGTTCTACTAGAACTATAACATTAACTCAAGCACGCCAAATGGGTTTACTTGCTCCTGGTTGTCGACTCCAGCCTGTAACTCAAAATACAAACACTACTCAAAATAAAGTATAAATAATAAAAAAAAATTATATATAAACATTACTTTAATTTTATTTTATATAATACAATATAGAATATGGTAGTAAATAAAATTTCTGGAACTATGAAGAAAGGATCGACTACTGTGAAGTCATCTGTACCTACTAAAATATTGCCAGCACCAACTTTAATAACAACTAAAAATCCAATGTTACAACAAAAGATTTTCATACGACAAGTAATTATAAATATTTATTTATTTGAAAGTTAATTATCATACTAAAATGGGATGTTTTTGATATTCTTATGAAAATCAGGAAAAATAAAATTTAAATATTATACTATAGGTATATATTTTAATTTTAATTATATACTTTTAGGGTGGTATATTTAAACAAGGTACATTGGTATCTACTAATAATGGCACAAATCAAGTAATACGATTACCATCAATGGTTGGCCAATCTACTCCAGGATCAACTATTCAACATATACGCTTACCAACAGTAAATGCTACAAATATTGCTGGATTACAACAAGTTCGAATGCCGGTTACTTCTGGAATACAACAAGTGTTACCAAATAAACAAGTAAACCTATGCTCAATTAAATGTAATAAAATAGTAATACATTCTAAAAATTATTAATTTTATTAGGTTCAGTATATTAGACTTGTACCAACAACAGCTACTAATAGTTTAGCGTCTAGTGTATCAGTTGTAAATACCACGACAGTAGCAACATCTACTAAACAATCACAAATAGTCACTTTATCTAATTCTACTTCAAAAGCGAATGTGAAAACTACAACTTTAACTAAAACTACTACTGTCAATAATCAACAGACAGTTATGAATCATATAAAAGTTTTTTCTTCTACGCCTCATGTATAACACTTATATTTTCATAAATGTATGATTTTAATATATTTTATTTATCTAGACTGTAACAACTAGTCAACAAAGACCAATATTGCCTGCAAGTAAACCTAGTACCAGTTCATCTATAGAATCAAAAAAAACTAGTAGTTCTATTTCATCAATAAATTCTGTAAGTTCTAAACAAAAAAAAAAAAATACTATTCGAGAATAATTAAAACTATTAATAAATATTATAGGTTTCCACTCAAAAAGTTATTAAAGAAGAATTAATTGACAATATTACCCCTTTGCGAAAAGAAGATAAAAAGGAAATTAACTTAAATACTCAGACTATACCAAAGATTGGTAGACCATCTACCTCCAATGTACCTGGATTATCAGAAACAAAATTTAAACCAACAAATGATGTGAATAAAACAAAGAAACCGTGTAATTGTACCAGATCGCAATGTCTTAAATTGTAAGTCAATTTGTTTTTATTTTAATAGTTGGAGAGCAGAACATCAGCAATAATAAATTAAATTTTGAAATTATATGCAACATAATTATATATCATTTAGTCCAACTTAAACATTGATATCATAAATTCATAATAAATAATCAATGTTTTAATAAAAAGTATGTGTCAAAGAATTGAGTGCTTGGAAATATTCAGGTTTATATAGTCATAATAATGTGACATTCTGTTATAACATAATTAATACTAACAATTACATTTCTAGCTTTTCTGAATAATTTGGATAATTTCAACTTAAACCTTTCTGCTTTCTAACCACCAATTTATAGAATACATATTATTATGAGTTAATTTTATTACTTTAGATACTGCGACTGTTTTGCTAATGGTGAATTCTGTTACCAATGTAACTGTAATTCATGTTTTAATAATATTGAACATGAAGAAGAACGAGCACAAGCAATTCGTTCAGTATTAGATAGAAATCCAAATGCATTTAGACCAAAAATTAAAAGCTTTGTTGGTCAAGCTGAACGACAGCATACCAAAGGCTGTAACTGTAAAAGATCAGGTTGTCTAAAGAATTATTGTGAATGTTTTGAAGCTCGTATAGCATGTTCCCAAAATTGTAAATGTGTTGGATGTCGAAATATGGATGATGATTCTCATACATCATTTGGAGATAATCCTGGGTCATTAAGTGTAGATCATTTAAAATCTAGAACTAAATCAGCTAATTTTGTCACATCATTTGGCAGCATGCAAGCTGCAAATGCTATACCCAGGTAAAACAATTTGTATAATTAAAATTGTAGTTTAAATTATAAATGATTCAGTAATAAATAGTATTTTAAGTTTACCAATTATTATTAAATTTTTTATTAAAATAAAAAAGAAGAGCTGATACTGATGTGGAAGGGATACAGGTCTAAAGAGGATTATGAATTTTGGTGTTTAATTTTAATTAAAATTGGAATGTAATGATAAATCAGTACATTTAAAAAGTAATTCTGAGTAAAGTTCAGTCAAATGTAGGTATCGATTAAAATATTTAATTTAAAATGTACTCAATGTATCAAAGATACTCATTTACATTTAGATGCCAATGTAAGTTCCAAAATTTTAACATTTATGAAAAAAAGGATATCGATTTTTATATTTTGGTAACACATCCAACTCTATATGAGGATGTTTGAATACAATTTTCAAAATGTACTTTTTAATTAATCATTATTATAGTAGAAATATTGAGAAATAATATGAAAAATCCTTATATGGATTCTTAGATCATACTAAAAATATCAACTTTAATTATATATATAAAAAAAAAAAATGAGGCAGTCGTTTCTTCTAATATTTTGGTAACACATCAGCAATATGTGAGGATAAAATAAAATTTCCAATTTTATCAAACATTTTAGAGATGAAAACGAGAATTTTAGGAAATATTCAGTTATATATTTTAACTATCGACAATTTATATAAACGACATTAACATAATCGTTTCAAAATTTTATCGCGGTATTATACATATGTAAATATCTAATAACATTTTTAAATTTCTTAGTTCAATATAATATGATAAGTTTAATATAGTTATCATAAAATATTGAAATTGATTTCGTAAAAAATGCCAAAAAATTTTTATTAAAAAAAGTAAAAGTATTTAAATACAAATTAAATAAAAATATTGCAAAATACATTCTTTCCTTCGAATCTAAAATATGATAATCTTTATAACTACTCATTCATTGAATAATTTGCAATTACTTTTACTTTAATAAAATAATTAGTAATTAAAAAAAAGTTTAATTGAATATCTATAAAATATATTATTAAAAATCCCATTACAATACAATTTGATATAATCTTTTTTTTTTTTAGTCAACCATTCAAGTATTTTACAAATGAAGTAGTACAAGCAACATGTCGATGTCTTTTAGCTCGAGGCATGGAGGCTAAAAAATTAAATGCTGGTGCTGAAGAATGTCAACGTATTATAATTGAAGAATTTGGCCAATGTCTTGTTAAGATTATGGACTTGGCATCTGAAAAATCTTTTTCATAGTTAATATAAAATGAAAATTTATGTTATGTAATAATTAATAAATAATAAGTCCTAAAGGTACTTCGAAATTGTACCCAAATTCATATTTCGTTTGTAATATATTTGCTCACTTTATTCTTGTAATTATATTATTTGACTCGTGTTGGAAAACTATGTATATTATTTATAATTCTAAATTATATGTGTATATAAGGTGTTTTTATTTTCAAATTTTATTGGCTTTTGTGTGTCTTATATTTAATCGTAAACAAATTTATCTTATAAAATTTATTACAAATGAAATACAAAAATTTTTAATTAAACTTTAAAAATTGTTTAATTGTTTAATGCTAATATGTGTTTAGCCTTTTCCTTCACATTTCCATCCCTAAATATTTCATTTTCTGGCTTAATGCGGAATGGTGCTAGTAGTTCTTTAGTCTTCTTGGCTTTGCGCTGAATCTTATTATTAGTATATTTATCCTTCTTGTTTTCTTTCAATAAACGCCTTGTCTATACAATTAAAAAAAAATTAATTCAAAAAAGTTATTTTCATTTTAATAACATCACCTTTGCTGGAGTAACATAAAATGGATTCTCCCAAAGTGTTTCGCCACAAAAACTTCCTTTAAAAATTCTAATTGGTTGCAAGACAAATCTTGGTCCTAGAAGAGATTAAGATGTTATCAATTAAAATAAAGGAATAGTAAGAAAATTGAATTTACCAATTTCAGCTATGGCACCATTATTATCCAATATTTGATAGTTTCTAAACCATATTCTATTATCTAATACAGAGAAGTTTAAAACATTATCAACAAATGGTTGACTTTTAGGATGATGATTAGGCACCCCAAATATTTGCACAAACATCTCTCTTAACAATGAATATTGAGGATGCTCGTCAAAAGAATTATCAAATGATAATATTGGCCGTGATCCTTTTAAGCAATTTCCAGTCAATTTTAATTCAGCACTGGTATATACTAAATAAAATAACAGAATAGTTCATAAACTAATTTATTAACTTATTGTTCACATTACTTACTACTTTCTACATTAAACTTAATACTTGGTCCATCAGGAGAATTAGAAAACCACATGTATAAATCTCTTTGAAGCCGCCCATCAAATAAAATACACTTATTGCAATGGGACATCTTGCATATCTAACAATAAAGATAGTTATGTTTTCATAAAAATAAAAATTTAATTAGGTACTAAACTTGCCTCATTGACTACAAATAAATTTTCTTTACGTTCCATCTTATTAGCTGACTTGGCATGAGGTAATAATTTCATTATATCTTTCATCAAATGCCGATGTTGAAAACTAATTCCACGAGTAGCAAATACAAGTACTCGTTCTCTGTTTATCCATTTAGGCTGAAATACATATATTAATGTTAAATATAATATCAATATCTAAATAAAGAAAATTTTCAAAAATTCAAACTTAAATATACATAAAAATTTAGTTTAGTTTGCTGTGTAGATGGTGTTCTGTTTGAAATAACTCTACTCACTCTGGATAAATATTTTGTTTTCAAAATTTAAAAAATTGACTATTTTATGGCATTTGTGTGGACCCAACATATTATACATATATATTTTTTGGGTTGTTTGCGGCCTCTAAGACCATCCCGTCTACACATCCAGCTTTCCATCCCTTTCAGTCTGCTGCTCGTGCCTTTCAATCATCACGTCCTTCTTCACTACATCCACCCATCTCATTTTCGGTCTTCCTATGGGTCTTTTTCCTGTAGGGTTCTTTCTTAGAACTGTACGAATTAATGGGTTTTGGTTTCTCCAAGCATGTCCTACCCATTGTAGTCTCTTAGTTCTTATAGCTTCCAACAATGTTAGGTTTTTGATACTGTGATTCTAATTCCTCGTTTTTCCTTATCCTTTATTCGCTAGTTACAATGTCCTTTCTCAGAATTTTTCTTTTAAACGAGAAGAGACTGTTTTCCGAATTGCCTAAGTCTCTGCTCCATACGTAACAACTGATCTTATCAAGGTAGTGTATAATTGTTTCTTTAAGTCTCTTAATACTTGATAGGGATCGAGCTCCTTGCAGTTTTGCTAATCCGAAAAACCATTTGTTTCCACCCTGTATTCTCATTTCTATTTCTTTTTATATATACGAGTATAATATATATGTGCACATTTAATTTATTTTATGTAGGTACAAACATAACATAATATAACGTATACAAATAAAATATTAGTATTTCTCATAGTACTAAGTAACAATACCAACCTTTTTAGTGGCTGGCTCATCTGATCGTCGTACAAGAGGTAAAACTACGTTTGATTCCTCCTCTTTAAGTTCTTCAGTTTTTTCTTTTCTTTTCAAACTTTTTTTTGCCATTGCCTAAAATAATAATAAAACCCCTATTAATCGTAGGCCCAATAGTAATGGATGAAAACAGACTTTGTTTAAATGTTATTCTAAGTTATTGGCAAAATACTTACAGAAAAACAAAAACAGTATTATATAATACCTGTATATGTAGCAGTATATTGTTATAATAAATATTAATCACGAAATTTTATATATATTTTATATTCAATAATCAATTAGTTACTTTATATTTATTATTATTTATTTTAATATTTTATTAACAAACGTCAAACACCAACACGTGTAGTTTGTTAAACTTTAAATTGAAATGGATTTATGTGATAAACTGATAAGTGATACATTATCACAAGAGGATCGAGAGCAAAATGCATTAACCAATCAGAGCGCTCCGATATATAATATCCGATAATGGGCATGTGCTTCTTTTTCATTTTCTTTGTTAGTTGTTAGGTAGACACATGGCTGTTAAATATATATATTATATTTCAGCCATGGCCCTATGGCTAGATACACGATTTAAATCGTGGGTAGAAACTAGACAAATACTATGCATGTTTTTGAGTTTTCAAAATAGTTTATAGTTTATCTTTATAGCAGAGAAAGTAGCTCGCTGCTCACTTCGTTTACCGGGTCTTTTCACTTCCCCAAGCACCGCTTTATGGTACTTTTCGTGTGAGGAAAAATACCTACCTACCTAATACCATAAATGAAATATACGATTATAAGGAGAACAATAATTAAAATAGCATAACACATTCTGATCGGAAAATTCGGAAATAAGTTATATTATAGAATTTATAGTTTAAGTATTGACTTGTGGATAATATATTTAAATAAATGAAAACCCAGATCCACAAAAATTTACTTTTATTTTAAGCAAATACCTACGTATGTAGTCACACCGAGTCGGTGTTTTGCACTGATGATGGTAACTTTGTTGTTTGTTATCAAAATACGTATTTACTTAAAATAAAAGTAAATTTTTGTGGATTTGGGTTTTTATTTATTTAAATTATATTATACATTTCATCTACGGTTTTATATTTATATCTCCGCTATTAAGTGATGATTGTTTAAAATATATTGAGCTGCTTGTTATTTCATATTCATATGCATTACCTATCTATGTAAATGTATCTATGCTAATACCTACCTCATAAACCTGAATCCGGTTACCTGATATTAGTGCGGATAGGCAATAGTTTTGTGCGACCTAAAACTTCGCTTCGCGAGATCTTTGGAATTTTACTCCATGATTGACACCCATTATATTATATGGACATAAATAATCAAAATTAATTTAATAAAGTGGGAAAAATGTGTAAAAAAAAATTAAAATGTTTCAAAAAGTGCAGAATGATGTTTAGTCTTTTATGTCGGGTATCATACTCGAGAATTTTGAGCATAGTGTAGCCATTGATTTTATAAATATTCTATAATCAACACTACTACCTAATCCACTAAGCTACAATATTGAGTTGTGGAGAAGTAATAAAATAAGTTATTATTTAATACTTTAATGGAATTAATAAGCAATAACTAGCTCCTCTCGGGTCTCGTATATATTTTGTCTACCCAACAAGGCACTTGCGCATTATTGGATATTATATATATGAACGCAATGATTGGTTAATGCATTTTGCTCTCGATTCTCTCGTGTATTAGCTGCCAAAAGTTATAAGCAGTGAGGTTCCTTTTTTAAATGATTTTACATCCAAAGTACCAACGTGACAGTTATAAAGCGATATCGATTGCACCACAGAATGCTATGATTGGCTGATGGCAAGCTTCTCCTTTTTTTCCATACAGCTACTATAGCGCCTAGTGCCTACCATTAAACTATATACTTTAAACTATATTATAATATAGTAATAACCAAGAACTATGAAAGTATGAAATGAACATAATATACCTAATAGGTAGTCGTAGTAAATAGTAATAACTAATAAGTAATAAACTAATAAGTCACAACTAATAAATACAAAGTACCTGTAGTTATCTTATTAGTTCCATCTTCTATGACAGCTTCTCAATGAAATTTGAACATAACTACTTACTTAAGAGATAAGACAAAGACATAATAGGTATATCAAGGTAGATTTATATATTTATTATCAACCATTTACCTATACATATCATGTAATAATAATTATTGAATTATTTTACGTCTATGCTTTCAATTTATAGATGTAATATGTAAATATGTAATACATTTTTATGTACCATATTAGTACAATAGTACCCATATTGTATTTATAATACACTTACCATTACAATATAACATTATGTGGAAACTGGAAACAACTGCAAACTCGCATAATTAAAATAATAAATCGTCAGTTATTCTTTGTATTTGGTCGTGTTTCCATGATAAAATAACATCATAATATATTTTTATTTAATTATGGTCGTCACATTATTACCTCTCATAATATAATATGATATATCAAGTAGGTAGTATCTACTCAGCACTTAGATCTTAGATCTCAAATGATATTTTAATATTTTACAAAAAGTCTACAAGACAATATTAAATATTTAGTACCTACCTATTATTTCTTTAATTTTATAGTAAAAGTTTAATTTTTACTCTCAAGTATCAGTTGAAGTTAAACAAATCAATTGCAGTTCTGATAACTGCATAGCTATAAGAGCAATCGTATTGGCCATTTTCCTATATTTCTTTGTATTCCTATATTACGGCTATGGGCTATATTATATTGCAATATTTCTGTTAAGATCAGAAATAAATAAAATATATGTATGACTTGCAGTGTGATCACCATGCACTTAATTGTATCAAGTTTAAACTATTTTGTGGCATAAAATCTAGGAAGAATAATAGTTCTGATTTTTTGATTTTCTAAATCAATTTTAAAAACTGCGGAATCGAACAATTATTAATTAATCTCTTATATATTAATTACTTCCTAAATTCTACTTAAAAAAATAAAACTTTAATAATAAATATTATATCATAATTTGTTTTTTTATAAAAATATTAAATGTAGAAAACATAGATTATTTTATAATAAATTCAAATCTGTTTTTTAAATTTAAATCGAAATGTTTTTTTCATCGTACTGATGGAACTCGCAATAATAAAATAATTTGTGTACAGATAGATAAACATACGGAGTTTTGGATAGGCAATGCAATCGTAATTCGTAAATAAGTAATATCATTGATTATAAATATTTATATTTATTTAGTATTTATAATCAATGGTAATATTGATGTGTTATTGTATGAAAGTAAAAATATAACTGAAATATAAATAGAATATAGAACTATTGAAATAGATTGTGTATAAGAACTGGTAATATTATTGTACGAATAGGTATATTTATTACATTATGGTCATTATAATTATTATACTATAAACAGTAAACACGAATACGCGATGCTTACTTCCCGCCGAATTGTTGGTGACTTGTGTACCTGCATGCCGCATGTATAATTAGGTATTTATTACATTACCTAATACTTTATTATAATACCATTGATTATAAATACTATAGATTGCTCACTGGCCCGGTTTTTCGAAGAAAAGGCATATCATTGTAATACCAATACATTCTTCGCTTCGCTCAGAAT
>JAIUCT010007223.1:9668-26054 GCA_021307375.1 Tetraneura akinire
AGCAGAGCCGAATAGAGCCAAGCAGAGCCAAGGAGCCAAGCAGAGCCAATTTCAATTTCACGACTTTACGGGTTTCATTCTTACTGAAGCATGGATAAATTGTGAGTTATTTTTATAATATTCATGTAGATCCGAGAGTTAATTTATAAGTAAATGAGTCAGCCCAGAGACGCTGCAGGTAGATTTCTTCCTAAGGATAGGGGAACAAATAGTGATAGTGTTTTAATTGATTTGAATAAAACTTTACCTAGTGACGACACTACGTTAGAAATGGCAAACGATAATTATTTTTCTTTAGATGCCGCAATAAAATTACTACCGTCCTTTAAAGGGGGTAACGAATCAGAATTATCGTCTTTTGAGAAAAAATGCGAATTTGTATTAAACAATGTTAGCTCAGGAATAAAAGATAAAATTTTAGAGGCGATTACAACGCAATTAACGGGAGCAGCTTACGAAGCTACTAGGTATCACGAAATTAATTCATGGGAGGCGTTAAACACAACTTAGGACCACATTTGGTACCGCGCATTCTATCCCATATTTACAAATTGAGTTAAGCTCCATGAAACAGAGAGATCGCGAAAGTATTAAGGAATTTGCAAATCGAGTTGAGAAAACAGCTCATGAATTAACACACGCGCTAACAATAGATAAACCGTCAATAGAGGCAGGTATAATCGCGAAAACAATTAGAGCACACGCATTAAGCGTATTTATTACAGGAATTCCGTATAATATAAGATTAATAGTAAAAGCTAGGAATGTACCTACGTTTGAGGAAGCTGTATTAATAGCAGTAGAAGAGGAAAAAAGTTTTGATAAACCCGACAGGAATTGGGAAAGAAATAGATATGATAAAAATAAATTCGAGAGGCATAAATTTGATAGTAATAAATTCGATAAAAATAAAAAAGATAAAAGTAATATAAAATGCCACCGTTGTAGTAAAATTGGACATTATAGTAACGAATGCAGGACAAGTATGAATACTAATTTTAGAAATCCAAATTTCAATCGAGAAACGCGACCGGAAATTAAAAAAGAATACGGAGGTGCGCAAATAAAATTTTGCCATTATTGTAAAAGAAATAATCATACAATTGACGTATGTAGAAGACGAAAATATAATGAGGAAAAGAAAAAAGAGTTAGGGGAAAGTTCAGGTACACAGAATGACCGAACAATAGGTGAATTAAAAAATAATAATATTCGCGTAATAACACAATTAGAAAAAGAACATGTTACGTGCGATTCACATAATTTCGAACCAAATAAACTTAAATTTTTAATTGATAGCGGTGCAGATATGTGTGTAGTAAAAATTTCGTCATTGAACGACAATATTGTTGTGAACGAACGACAAAAGAGGAGTATAAAAGGAATAACCGCGTTATCCGTAGAAACGTACGGAACTATCGTAATTTCAATGTCTATAAACGGGAAAGATTTCATTACGAAATTCGACGTCGTGAGCGACGACTTTCCGGTACCCGAAGCAGGTATACTAGGACGAGATTTCATTAAAGAAAACAAAATAGTCATTGACCTTAGTCAGGAATTAATCGAAATACCTGAAATAAAAACAGCTGATACTTTCACTGAACAAATAATAATACCGCCGCGTAGTAATTGTGTGTTATTAATACAAAAAGACGAGATTGTAGACCATGACATAATAACGATAAAAAAACAAGAAATAAATGAGAATGTCATAATAGCTAATAGCGTAAGTCCCGTAATCGGTAATAAAGTAGTGAGTAATATAATAAATATTTCGGAAGAACCGGTTGTGATCGAAGAGTTGACGACTAGGAACTTACAGTGGGAGCCATATCAAGAACAGATATATTTAACTACTCCGAGCGAGTCGAATCGAATACAATTATTAAAACAGGCAATACAAACGGAACATTTAAATATTGAGGAACGAAATAATTTATTAAAGTTATGTGAGAATTTCGCAGATTTATTTTTTTTAGAAGGTGACTATTTAACCGCCACCGATATTGTAACGCATAATATTAACACGCCGCGATTAACAAAACCGATAAATGTTAGACCATATAGACTTCCGTGGGCATATCAAGAGGAAATAGAGAAACAAATTAAGGAAATGAAAGATAACCATATTATTCGAGATTCGGTATCACCGTTTAATTTTCCGCTAGTAGTTGTGAAAAAGAAAGGTACGGACACGGAAGGAAAGCAAAAATTACGTATTTGTGTAGATTTTAGAAAACTAAACGAAATAACAGAAAATGAAGCGTATGGGTTACCAAATCTAGTCGAAATTTTGGATTCCCTGGGATCATCTAAATATTTTACTACATTAGATTTGGCTAGTGGTTATCACCAAATAAAAATTAATGAAAATGATATACATAAAACCGCGTTTTCTAGTAAATCGGGACATTACGAATTTTTGAGAATGCCATTTGGGTTGAGTTCGGCACCAGCGACTTTTACCAGGGCCATGAAAGCGGTGTTAATTGGGTTAGACGAACTCTGCACGGCATATCTCGACGATATCGTAATCCACGGGTCTAGTTTGTTAGATCATCAAAATAAATTAGAAAAAGTGTTCGAACGTTTACGTACATATAATTTAAAATTACAACCAAATAAATGTGCATTTTTACGTAAAGAAGTGTTATATTTAGGACACATTATAAACGAAAATGGTATATCGCCGGACCCAAATAAACTCGAATGTATTAAAAATTATCCGAAACTTAAAAATACGAAAGATATAAAATCATTTTTAGGTTTATTAAATTATTATCGTAGATTTGTCGATAATTTCGCAAAAATAGCTAAACCTTTAACCGCGTTACTTAAGAAAAACGTACCATTTAATTGGACAGATAAGTGTGAGGACGCATTTCAAACATTAAAAAATAAATTAATGAATCCACCGTTACTAACTTATCCAAACTGGGAGAAAGGGAATTTTAATCTCATGACAGACGCGAGCCAGTATGCTATTGGTGCCGTCCTGTCACAAGGTCAAGTACCTGAGGACCAACCCATTGCTTACGCGAGTCGTACATTAAATAAAGCCGAAACCAACTATAGTGTAATACAAAAGGAATTGTTAGCCATTGTATGGGGGGTGAAACATTTTCGACCATATTTATATGGGCGTAAATTTAATATAATAACAGATCATCGACCATTGACATACTTATTTGGAATAAAAGACGTATCGTCACAATTGATGAGATACAGGTTACAATTATCCGAATACGATTATACTATTACATATAGGGCAGGTCCGGAACATTCAAATGCAGATTGCTTATCGCGTATCTGTGTAATAAAGGATGTTAAAGAGGATTATAATCAGTTTGAAAAAGCAGAGGTTAAACCAATATTTAATTTAAAAATCATAGAACTAGAAGGGAGTATAGTAACAGTAAACGAGGATGAAATTAAAATATTACCCATTTCAGGAGATAAAATAATCACACATACAGGGTTAAGAAAGTTTATGGAAATAAATAATATTCCAGTAATAGAATTCGAGAATGAGAGGAATTTTTTTGAGTATAATGAAAAAATTATTTTTTATAAATTTCGACAAACACACGTAACCGAATTAACGGCAATCGAACTATTTAAAAATTACGTAGAGATCAAGGATTATTGTGTGAATAAACAAATTAAAGAATTTAATACAATTAAAATAAACGGAATAAATACAATAACTAGTTACGAAAGAATAAGAGTTATGATACGTTACATTTTCAAAGATACCGAAATTAAAGTTAAAATTTTTAATGAACAAACCTTTACTGGGGAAGATAAACAAAAGATTATTTCTGAATATCACGATACACCAGTAGGAGGCCATTTGGGGGTTTCACGAACGGTTAATAAAATAAAATAAAATTATAATTGGAAGAACCTTAAAAAAGACGTCAAACGGTATATTAAATATTGTGAGATTTGTCAGAGAAATAAAACGAATAAAAATATTAAACAACCTATGTTAATAACAACTACAGTAACCCGTCCATTCGAGCGTGTATGTATGGATATAGTGGGGCCGTTACCCGAAACCACGACTGGAAATATATATATATTAACTACCCAAGACGAACTAACACGTTATGCTACCGCGTCAGCATTGACAAATACTACCGCCGAGACGGTCGCCCAAACGTTCGTAGAATGCTTTATATGTAATTACGGTATACCCGATTCAATTCTTACCGATTGTGGTACAAATTTCCTGTCTGACGTATTTATTAAAATATGTAAATTATTAGATATCGATAAAACGAAAACAACACCGTGGCATCCTCAAACAAACGGGTTCTTAGAACGTTCACATAAAACACTTAAAGCGTATTTACGTAGTTTCGTGGACAAGGACAACAACTGGGACACCTGGTTGTGTTACGCAATGTTTTGTTATAATACGACCGTACACACTTCCACAGAATATACACCGTATGAACTGGTTTTTGGACGGAGGCCAAATATACCAACCACTTTCCACCGCGAGGTAGGACCACAATATAATTACGACAACTATGTTTTCGATCTTAAAAGAATTATGCAGGAAACACATAAAATCGCGCGAGATAATTTAATAAAGAAAAAGGAATCAAATAAAAAGTATTACGATAAAACCGAAAACCCAGTAGACATTCATGTAGGTGATAAAGTTCTCATTAAAGAACATAACAAGAAAAATACCCTTAGTTTAAACTGGCAGGGTCCCTTCGAGGTCACCATGGTACATGGAAACGAGAATGTAACGATTAAAAGAGGTAGGAAGGATTACCGCCTACACAAAAATAATGTAAAAAAATTTTTCGAATAATAATGTTTAAAAAAAAAAAAAAAAAAAAATTTTAAATTGGTAAAAGGGAAAATGTTGTAATAATAATAGGAATAAATTATAATTAATTTTAGTATAATAGATGTTTTATTTTAGACGTCTCTATAAATAAAGATTACCTTCGAGAGATCAATTATGATTCAAATATTTTGGCTCAGTATATAAATTTTAATGAACATTTACTAAATAATGAACAGTCCTATGTATATAACAAAATATTAGAGGGCATTGAAAAGAACACTGGCCAAACATTTTTCTTAGACGCACCTGGAGGCACTGGTAAAACATTTGTCATAAATATTTTATTGGCCATTGTACGAAAAGATCATGGAATAGCTTTGGCTGTAGCTTCTTCAGGCATTGCTGCTACATTGCTAGAAGGAGGTAAAACAGCTCATTCTGTATTTAAATTACCATTAAACCTAACGAGAGTAGAGACACCTATGTGCAATATTTCCAAACAGAGTAATGTAGCACAAGTTCTAAAAGACTGTAAGTTAATAGTTTGGGATGAATGCACAATGGCCCATAAGGGTGGCTTTGAAGCCCTCAATAGAACATTAAAAGATATAAGAGGAAATAATAGTTTGATGGGTGGAGTCACTGTGCTGCTCAGCAGGAGATTTTCGGCAAACATTACCCGTTATACCTAGGGGTACAAGAGCTGATGAAGTAAAGTCATGTCTAAAAGCTTCGTATTTGTGGCCACATATCCAGAAAGTTGCACTTAATAAAAATATGAGAGTTCATTTGAAAAGTGACATATCTGCTGGGATTTTCGCTGAGATGTTATTTAACCTAACCTAACCGCAATAACTGAAATGCTATATAAATTGCTCGTTACGAATTTACGATGATTTTGGAATACCCGGATAATGTCATTTCTGTTTCTATCATAAATACATCGATCGCGATAAAAACGACAATCCGATATCCGTTCGAACACTTTAAATTTTAATTGTATATTAATAAATGATAAACGTGAACCGTAGTTGTAACTTTGAATTATGTATTTGTGTTAACATAATCTTAAACAATATTTTAACATTTAATAAAATTATAGTAAGTATTCAATGTAATATGTTAACACTAATAATGAGTTACCTATTGTAAGTATAATAGTTTTTTTAAAACAATTTTTTTGATGTTTTACTTTGTTTTACAATTTTTTTTTCTAACTATGCACATCTAAAGGAAAAATAATTTAACTTCATATTATTTCAAATCAGTATCGGCACTACTATGTCAGGTATAGCAAGCATTAACGCTGGTGTACCCCAAGGTGGTATCCTATCCCCTTCCTGTACAATATTTTCGTCTCAGACCAACCCACCACCGAATACACAACAGTAGCAGATTATGCCGATGACAAGGTACTAATCTCCATACATGCTGATCCTAGCTTAGCTTCCTTAAATTTGCAATCTCATCTAGACCTCATGGCTGACTGGTATATAAAATGGAGGTTCAAAGTAAACCATAACAAATCCTCTCATACCACCTTCACACTTAGACAAGCTCCTTGCCCGGCTGTTGCTCTCAATGGGTCCCCAATTCCAACTTCCCCATCAGTAAAATACCTTGGGGTAACTCTAGATAAACGTTTAACCTGGGCACAACATATAAAGGAAAAAAGAAAAACTCTAAACAATCGTCTTCGAATAATTAAACCCTGTAATATGCAACAACAAATACACCTCTATTAATGTCAAACTTCTTATGTACAAAACTTTACTGAAGCCAATATGAATTTACGGACTTCAACTATGGGGTAACGCTAAAAAAACCAACTTAAATAAAATCCAATGCTTCCAAAATCTTGCTTTAAGGAAATTAATTAATGCTCCCCCTTTCATATCAAACCACACGCTCCATTCTGATTTGAAGGTTAAATCAATTCATGAAGAAGCTAAATGCTTCTATAAAAGAGTCCACTCCCGTTTATCCTCTCACTCTAATCCTGTAATAAAAAACCTCGCATCTTTATCAATTCCAGGTAATCCCCCTAGACGTCTTAAACGTAAATGGTGTAGAGATCTCTTACAATTAAAAAAAAAAAATAATAATATATATATCTAATATTTATAATTTATCTAATTGTTAAATAACAAACAATCAATATTAAAGTGTCATCAATGGGTTATAAGATATAGTATAGATTGTATATTTATTCTTAAAATAAAAAAAAAAACTTCATATTATAAAATTGTAAATTATAAAATGGTTTATTAATTTATGGGTTCATAAATAATTTCTATATGCTTCTATTCTAGACCTACATAAAGGACATGTATTAAATTGCTCCTAAATAAGTCTTGTTATACATTGAGCACAAAAATAATTTCCACAGGGCAATAATTTTACTGTACTTAATCCTTCATAACAAATGATACATATCTCCACTATCTCCACTTCTTCAGGATCGTCTTGTTCAAGTTGAATATCTACAAGTAATAAAATAATCTTTAATATGTATATTAATTTAAAAGAAAACATTCATAATGTATAAAATAAATTACCATCATCAGAATTGTTTATGCTTTCCATAAACTCTGCCCAAACATTCTGCATATTTCTAGTTGGTGTTACTCTTGGTGGTGCTACTTGTGGTGGTGCTACTCGTGGTGGTGCTACTAGTTGTGGTGGTGGTAGTGGCCTAAGTTGGGCTGGTGGTGGTAATATTTGCACAACTGGTAATAAAGCTAAATTTAAAAGAAAAAAATAATTTGTATTATTCTACTTTTTCTAGTATTTAAAATAGTTTTGAATAATTAATTTCACATACGTTGTATAATATTTAATTCTCCGATTTCTTGCCTCAATATATTTTCTGGGGTGTGAAAAACATTTCTTAAAAAATTTTCCGAGTTATAATTTCCATTTACACACCTTTCCCACGCATTATTTATAATAATGTCGTTTCTAGAACGATTTTGGCCCCTATACTGCACACGTCTTACCTATAAAAACATTATTTTAATAAAAATTATGTTATATAATATATATTCAATATTTAAGTTTTAATAAGCTTTATAAGCTGTATTATATTTATGGTTAGGATATTCAAGCACTGATATTGTTGTTCAAATGTTAGTTATAAATTCTAAGTAAAATAAATATATATATTATTTTATTACCGGTTGGCCATTAATAGCTCCAATTAAATCAGCACGTGATCGCTCCTCAATGACTCTTAAATGATTTAAAACATGTAAAATGTGTCATGTAATACCATAATAATTTTAAAAGTATAAAATACAATCATAAATTCAACTATAACACGGTACAAAAGTTGTTGAAATATACAAAAAAAAAAAAAATGTATGGAATAAAATTGTATAAACTCACCATAGAAACGATACAATGGTGGATGTTGACCCATGAGTCTTAATAGTGTCGCATGATATGACTCAATATAATTGTTAGTTCTATATCGCTGACGGTACACACTAAAATTAGCTGCTCCAACAACGTCCATCCAAAATCGTTCATAATACCTTATGAAATTATTCATTTCTCCTTCCAGTCTATAGTTTCTTACTGTTAAAGATTATAGTTTACATTACAATTAAATATTAATTAATTAATTATTTTTATTTTTTCAAAATTTTTTTTTTTTTATTTTTTACTTAAATCTTGAATCAATCTGAAACCTAACTATATAGAGAATCTATTATGGTGATAAACTACTTCATTTGCAGGAAGGTGAAGTAAAGCCATCAGCTGAAAAATTATATCTTATAAAGACTATTGTGGTGATAAAATATCTCCGAATATTATTATTTTTTTATACATGTTATATATACAGGTAAAAATCTATTCATGTATTAGTTAATGCAATTTAATTACTAACCATTCGTATTATTCGCCTTATATTTTCATTGGTATTGCATAATTCTACAAGCCCATTATTTCTAATTTGTCTTGTTAAAGACTAAAAATTGAAATAATTAATTCAGTAATACTACAAATATTTATTAATTTTTTTTATAAATTTAGTGTTAATAAAAAAGTCATTTTTTTTTTATATCGATATAGTGTATAACAATTATTATAAGTATTTAGATACGGTAAAAAAAAAAACTGAGTATATAATATCAAGGGTATAATAAACGATTAAATATGTTAAATCAAAATATAAGTATTTTAATGTAAAAAAAAAATAATAACTCGTAATAATATATATTATTATTTATTACGGTCGAAATCGGGCGGCCATAATATAATTCCGTCTGTAATACGGTCGCGTAACGGGCATACGCGGACGGTTCGGACGACCGGCGTTCAATGTGCACGCGCGTAAAGGAGAGCGCCAGATGATTAACGGAAAAAAAAAATAAATGCAAAAAACCGAATGTGCTCCGCCGCCGACAGATCAGGATTCGAACCCGGTTAAGGTTAGGTAATCTAACCGGGGCGGCGGCCGTGCTAACGGCCGAAAAGAAACCTGCCTAACCGGTCCCTAACCTAACGCCTAATTCCTACCTATCGAGTGCGCCACGGTGGCTGCTTGAATAATCGTCGAAAATCGGTGTATTTAAAGTGTTTCGCGATATCGAAAAATCCGCGAGTTACGGCGAAATATCGTGCGTAACGGTCGGAAACCAGACCGCGAACGGTCCGAAAACCGTTTTCGACGTTCTTAAAATAAAAAATACAGTAGAAAAAGCGAACTCAGTTACGGTACGGCGATCGACGGCGTCACAAAAAAAACGACAAATACGCGAGAAATACGAACGGAAAAAAATACATTCGTCGTAAATCGCGGGGAAAGGGTGTCGGGCCGTCGACTAATTTTAAATCGCGAAAAAACGAACGTCCGATCGTCGTTGAGGGATAAAAAGGACGGGAGAAAACGTAAAATAATAATACGGCGCGAAACGTTCAAAGGCGGAGAGAGAGTGGCGGTCCGACGCACCGTTTTCGGACGTTTATAGGAGAAACGGCGGTCGTTTATCGCGAACGCGGTTATCGGCGTCGTCCGAAAACGTTATCATGCGAACGTAGGAAAAGCGCGGTACGGACGCCCGTCGACCGATTCGTCGGTCGTCGGTTTTACTTTCCAGAAACGGCGACCCGTCGCACTGGTATAAAGTTTGAACGGCTCTTCCAGAAAAAGTCGGGCGTAAAAAATTCCGAAACCGATTTTAATCGAAGGACGATAAAAACTTGACAGCGAATAGTGCTAATTTCGAAGACGTACGACGAACATTAGAATTTATACGAAAAAAATAAGAAAAAAACGATTGGAAGAAAAGAAAACTGATAACTTTTATTTTATAATAGCAGACTAGGTGCTTGATACTCCTGCCGCAACCAAAGTTTTACCACCAACACAGTTCTGCCAGTGGAATACTGGTGTGGGCGAAAAGCTTTACCACCACCATAGCTTTTCCGCTGCCGTAGTGTTCCAGTGGAGAAGTTTGGGTACATAACGATTAAAATATTTTATCCGCCTCCGGCGTATTGAAGGGCGTTCGCAATCTAGTGGTCCTATTTACACTCTTTTCGGGTGAACAGCCTTTGACCGATCACGGTAGTCCTCCCACCCGGAGTACGCCCTTGGCGCACTCACTTACCCCAGTCGGGTTCCAGTGGGATTCAGGTTAAATTAGGCCACTAACACTTGTCAGGTTCCAGTGTGATGCAGGTGCGTGTGAATAGTTTTACCACCACCATAGCTACCAGTGTACTATATTTTTAACCGTAACAATGTATAAGTTCAAACAATTATCGTTTATAATATAATCCAACCACCACGATTTGTATATAAATCATACGTATAATTTTATAGAGTCGAGAATCAATACGTTGAAATATAATCGGAGACATATCTATATAGTGTAAAAGAATTATTATAAGTATTTAGATAGAGTAAAAAAAAAAAACGGAGTATAAATATTAAGGGTATAATAAACGATTAAATATATTAAATAAAAAAATATAAGTATTTTTAACGTGAAAAAAAAAATAATAACTCGTTATCTCGTCCAACTTTCGTTGGAAATATACATTTAATAACTTGTATGATAAAACTCATAAAAATATAATAGAATATTGCTTTTTATTTCATTAGTTACAAAATTAATAGTATTAATTATAATTTATAAGTTTATAACTAATATCAATTATTTATAATAACATTAACATAACAAAATAAAATGAAAAAAAAAATTATAATATACTTTTATAAACTTAATAATGATACGCTTTTATGTATATATTAAAATTAATATAACAGTCTTAATTATGACTAGACAAATTTATAATAATACTAACAATAAAAAATGTAATTAAAAAAAAGATTTTAAAGATTATAATAAAAAAATGCCAAATTTGAAATTTATAGAGGTTAAAATAAGTCATAATTCTATAATAAAATATTTTTATTTTTAGTTTTAAGTGATTTATAAAAATTGTGATATATTGATGAGATAAGTCCCATGGAACATAATGATAATAAATCATTGTGCTTAGCTTTTTCTATAGGCAACTTTTCCTTATAAGCACGTTTAGGTTTAATATGTGGCTGAAATCTTCCTTTTTGTTTTTTATTAATTGTATAAATTTTTGCATCATAGTCTGGGGAATCCAAATTGTATTTAATATTCAATTCAAATGGATTTTCAAATGAAACTGTAATTTCTTTAACATTATTCCATTTAATTTGGCTTCCATCATAGCTGTTTTGAAATTACATTGTTTTCCATCTACAAGAGGCTTAAAATCTAAAAACTCATCATAAGAAATTTCATTTACTGTATAGGGTGTGCCAGTTACTTTTGCACATCTTACTAGAGTAATCCATTGTGCAGGAATATAAATATATTTTCCTTTTTTTGTGAGTTCAATACATGAGTGCATACTGTCTCCCTCATTCTGTGTATGTCCTTTTTCTAAAAATCTGACGCGGTCCGCGGTGGGGGTCGTCAAAAACCTCCTCCGCGGGCCGGCGTTGTGCTTCTCTTGTCAACCGCCAGCACGCGTTGGGCGTCACGAGTGTATCGCTGCGCTCACTAACCCCACCATGGGTCAGGAAGCGCGCAGCGCCACTGGTATCGGTTGATGGATCGTCCGTGACCGGCGAACCGGACTCGGTCCTGTTTTTCGCTAAACGTTTACGAGTACACACGTGGCTACTATTACACCATTTGTCTTTTGCCTTATTAAAATTATTTATTCTTGTAAAAGCATAACCGTTGCACGGTCTTGCTTATTCTGTGGTACGACACCTCGTGTCCCCACACATAATCTGTGTTAACATTTATATTATTTGTTTTTTTTTTTTCTCTTGTGCCGTCATTTTATTATTTTGGTGTTGTGTAAAATAAAATATACTGGCCACCAACGAACACTGACTAATCTCGTTATTCACCTTGTCACCTACTACCACCCGTCACCATCATCCCGTCGAACACCCTCCGGGACAAAATTGGCTCCCCGGCGGGGAATCGAACCCCGGTCTCCCGCGTGACAGGCGGGGATACTTACCACTATACTACCTATGATATCTATGAGTAATTTTAATTTTAAATACAAAGGCAGCATATTCCCACATTGAAAAAATATAACGGTTGCGATTTTGACCACCACAATTGTCTGAATAAAAATAAAATTCTTTAATACCCATCTCAACCTTAAATTTTATAAATTTTAACAAACAAGTTCCAATTTCATTGGAACCTCGTTTTCCTTCTGATTCATCCCACATGTAACAGTAACCAAGTTTATTGCCAATGTCGTACACAGTGAAATTATAAACTGCAAATTTTCTTTTGTAATAAAAATTACTGGCTTCACCATGTGGTGTAGTCAATACTTTTTCCAAGTCAAACACTGCAACACACAATTCAGGATTACTGACCGCTTGCTCTTTATCAAAATTCTTCTTATTCCTGGCTATATCTTTATTTGTTAAATGTTCTTTATAACTTTGTTGTAAAATCAACTTTTCTTCTGCACTGGCTAATTTAAATTGTTCACACTTGTTACATAAATCTTTTTTGGGTTTAAAAAAACTTAAATTAAATGTATTAAAAATATCTAAATATTGTCTTAGTGTAGCATTTTTAGTTTTTTCACAAACTGGTTTATTTTTAACCCATTCTTTATAAAACCTATGCATTTTTGCAACAGAAAGGTCCGATTCCAAATATTTTTTTGGGGAATTTGCTCTTGTATAGTGAGACTCAACAATGGGGAACATAGAAATATGTTCTTTAATAGAGTTTTTTACTTCTACTGGTATTGCATGTGGTCTATTTAAATGTTTACCTCTCTGATCACTTGCTATTACAGGAGATTTATTTAATTTTTTAGAAATTGTACTTACTACTTTTTCAGATATATTAAATGTTTTTAAAAACATAACTTTACACACATGAATTTGTTCATTGTGTACAGGTAAATAATATTTCCTAGAAAATGTTCTGCGAGAATTAGATGTTGTTGCAACTTTTTTTTCATATATTTTTGCATACCTAGCTATAAAGTCCCACTGTCGATTATGATCCCCTAAAGTCCAATATTCATCAAATATTTTTTTACGCACATCTTCACTTATTTTATTAAAACATCCCATAATACAATTACATGGTGGACCCATTACTTTTTCATTTATTTTTTTACCAGATCGATTTTTATGTGTTTTACCCAAATTCAATGCTGTTTTTGTCTTAACATCTTTCCACTCACTAACATTTCTTACACGTTTTCTTTGAAGCTTTTCTTTGGGACACATAACACGTTTTCTTTTTTTTGTAGTATTCATAACAATGTCAATACCCTACAATTTTATTACTTTTATATTATTAATTATTATACAATATTACTAACTACTATAGAGTAAAAAAAAAATTACAAATTTATATTATAATTATAAATATAAATATTCATTTAGTATATTTTATATATTATAATTATAGTACAATTTTGTAAGTATATTTACAAAATAATATGTAACAATATGTATTTTGTTTATTTTATTAAAGAATGTTCTATTCATTCATTTAATATAATTATAATTATAAATTTATGTAAATATAAATATTCATTTGGCATATAAGTTTGTAGGAATGTATAGGTATTTACAAAACAATAAATGTAATAATATACATTTTATATAATTTTATTAAAAAATATTTCTATTCATTCATTCATTATAATTATAAATATTAATAAGGTTTAAAGAAATTTACTATATTATTAAAATCATCATCAACAGCATTTTCATGATCATAAACTAAACTCAAATTTTCTGGTATGTACTCGGGATCTTTATCGCTGTCGTAATCACTATTATTTAACATCTCCTATAGTTTAAAAATAATATTTAAACATATTAAGGTTAGGTTAGGTTAGGTACTTACAATAAAAATTATAATTTATTGTATTATAATATATTTTAGTGGTTATTACTTCTTACATATTACCTGATCTGAATCACTACTTATATTGCCATAAATATAAGTGCTTAATATGGACATATTATCAGAGCCATCATCACTAATATTTATATTATTGTCCTGTTAACAAAAAATAATATTATTATTATACTAAATACTAAATAAAACATTGCATTCTAGTTTAATACGAATGTATATTAATATACGTATAATAGTTTACACAGAATTTTTTTAATTATTAACATGTTTAAAATAACTTATATTTACACAACATTTTAATAAATATTAAAATTTGTACTCACATTTAATTGATTTTCACTTTCCATATTGAATTATTTTTTGAACTATTTAAGTATTAAGTAGTATAAATGCATAAAATCATAAAGCACAAAAAGTCAAAAACACAAACACGGGATTGTAAATTTGTAATTTGTAATTTGTAAAAAAAAAGTTTATATTGTAATTATCATTTATCATTATCAATATTATTATAATATACAAATATGAGATACGACATTATTCGCCGGGAATATTCGTTATCAAAACGTCGTATCTAATCATACAACTGTTTTCCTTGGAAATTGAATTATTAGCAAATTATTAAAATATTGTTTTCTAATCTCATTGGATACATAAAGATACGACTGTTTTCGTGGTCAATAAATAGTAATGTCAGCTTTAAATATATGGTTATATCTCAAAAATGAAAAAAATTGAGATACGACCTTTTTCGTTGCAGCAGGCGATATTATTTATTACGGTTGAAATTGGGCGGCTATAATATAATTCCGTCGTTAATACGGTCGCGTAACGGGCATACGCGGACGTTCGGACGCTCGGCGTTCAATGCGCACGTGCGTATAGGAGAGCGCCGGATGATTAACGAAAAAAAAAAAAAAAATGCAAAAAACCGAACGCGCTCCGCCGCCGACGGATCGAGATTCGAACCCGGTTAAGATTGGGTAATTTAACCGGGGCGGCGGCCGTGCTAACCGCCGTAAGGAAACCTGCTTAACCGGTCCCTAACCTAACGCCTAATTCCTACCTATCGAGTGCGCCACGGTGGCTGCTTGAATAATCGTCGAAAATCGGTGTATTTAAAGTGTTTCGCGATATCGAAAAATCCGCGAGTTACGGCGAAATATCGATCGAAACAGTCGGAAACCCGACCGCGAACGGTCCTAAAACCGTTTTCGACGTTTTTAAAATAAAAAGTACAGTAGAAAAAGCGATCGGGCAGCGAAAAACGACTCCGTTACGGTACGGTGATCGACGGCGGCGCGAAAAAAACGACAAATGCGAACGGGAAAAAATACGTTTCCGTCGTAAATCGCGTGGAAAGGGTATCGGACCGTCGACTCGTTTTAAAACGCGAAAAAACGAACGTCCGATCGTCGTTGAGGGATAAATGACGGGAGAAAACGTAAAATAAATAAATACGTATATTTATACGGCGCGAAACGTTCAAAGGCGGAGAGAGAGAGGCGGTCCGACGCACCGTTTTCGGACGTTTATCGGATAAACGGTGGGCGGGTGTCGGGAATAATTTACAGCGCGAAACGTTCAATAGCGGAGAGAGAGTGGCGGTCCGACGCACTGTTTTCGGACGTTTATCGGAGAAACGGCGGTCGGTTATTGCGAACGCGGTTATCGGCGTCGTCCAAAAACGTTATCTCGCGAACGTAGGAAAAGCGCGGTACGGACGCCCGTCTACCGATCATCGGTCGTGCGTTTTACTTTCCAGAAACGGCGACCCGTCGCACTGGTATAAAGTTTGAACGGCTCTTTAAGAAAAAGTCGGGCCCAAAAAATTCCGAAACCGAGTTTAACGGAAGGACGATGAAAACTTGACCGCGAAAGGTGGAACTGAGGAAGACGTACGACTCACTCGAGAATTTATACAATAAAAATTAAGAAAAAACGGTTGGAGGAAAAGAACTACTGATAACTTTTATTTTATAATAGCAGACTAGGTGCTTGATACTCCTGCCGCAACCAAAGTTTTACCACCAACACAGTTCTGCCAGTGGAATACTGGTGTGGGCGAAAAGCTTTACCACCACCATAGCTTTTCCGCTGCCGTAGTGTTCCGGTGGAGAAGTTTGGGTACATAACGATTAAAATATTTTA
>JAIUCT010007226.1:0-10039 GCA_021307375.1 Tetraneura akinire
TGAAAATTTCAGTTACTTCTAGGCAACGATCACAATTCATTATTATAAATATATTTAATAAACACTATACATACCTTTTGTACATTTAGATGTAAAAAAATGTTTTATATTAAGATTACTCTTAATTTTAATTTTTTAATTTTTACATGACTCTAAGTGTCGTCTCCAATTTGTTTGGTTTAAAGTTCTTTTTATTTTACGACAAAAACCACAAACATTAGAATCCATTATAAATTAATAATTATTGAAAAATATTAAGAAATATTTAAAATACTTTAAACAAGAAAAAGTTATAAAATAACTAGTGACACAAAAAAAATATTAAATGTTTAATGATACATAAACGTAACATATAATTTAATATTTATTATAATTAAAAATTCTTGCTTCTTGGATAATCCATAGAAGAGAACAGTGTCGGCAAGGTGGATATATAGAGGTGTCTACACTTCCTATGATAACCGTATACAAAATACGAGAGGATCGCGAGAGCAACGTGAGCTCTTTTTTCGGAGCTGTTATCACGATAGATACTTGTATTTCCTTATCATTTTTTATAAAACTACTTCTACCTTATTTTAGATATACCTATATAATATATTATATTTAATTTAATTATATTTTATTATATATTATATTATATATTAATATTATATTATAAATTTTATACATTCTACCTTCTAACTAATTGTGTGAACTGTGAATGTGAATTGAATGAAGTGTTTTAGAATTTTAGATATATCTATAATTATATTTTATTATATTAATTTAATTTATAATTAAGTATGACGGAAGTGTTTGACCCTAAATAGCTGGGAGAAAAGGCGAAGGAAAAACATTTTTTTTTCATAACTGAATATATTACATAATATAACTTTTAGATTCTGAGCGAAGCGAAGAATGTATTGGTTTAACAATGATGTGCGATTATTTTTTGTTTTTTTTTTTTTTTTATGTCTGTGTACAAAAATACTACCCGAAATAATGCTCCGATTTTCACGAATAAGGTATGTTTCCGGTAGCAAAGTGGACGTACTTGGTACTTACTTAGAACATTTTTCGAATTTCTCAAAATTGACGCTATGCGGTAGAAAAAACGGCGAAAAAACTGCATTTTTCGCGAAAAATGAAATTTTGACGAATTCAATTTCTATATTTCACGATAACTCGGGCAATTTTTAAGTTAGAGACTTGAAAAGTTTTTTGGGTGTTCACATAGCTATTATATATATGTGGTAAAATTTTGGAACCCTTTTTAAATTTTTTTACTAAATATAGGACTTCGAATATTTTGTAAATTTCTCGTTTTTACGTATATAATGTTTGATAAAATTAGCAATTTTTGGTATTAGGGTCTGAAAATTTTACTGAAGTATACTTACATATTACTTAACATCATACTAAAATATTGGAAAAATCCCTAATCTCAATTTTTTTTTATAGCTGTTTTAAGTTGATATTTTTAGTTCAAACGAAAATTATAATCTGACTGAACTTCGCTCAGAATCGTTTTTTCGAATGCAATGGTTTATCATTGCATTCAAATTCTAAGTAAAATAAACGCTATGATTCGCACCCCTGTATCCTGTGCGGCAGGAGTATCAGCTCATATTTTTTATACTTCATTAGAGTATTACTGTACCGAAAAAAACAATAATCATGTAGATACAGATACAACTGGTTCAATATTTAATATGCATTTCTTATAAATATAAGTTAGTAATTTTTCAACTTAATATTTCTTGAAACCAAATATTTAGGTATTTTGAACTAAAGTAATTGTTAAAATTAATAAAAAGAATAATAACATACTGTACTCTAAAATGTAAAACTTTATTCTTGTGAGAATATAATAAAATTACAATTACAATTAAAATAAAACAAATAAGGTAAAAATAAAATACTAGTAAAATTAATTATATCCTCGTCGGTATGCAATAGCCCTTGCACAATATTTATTTTTTCATTTGATGTTGGAAGAGACATGTTTAATCTAGTTAATGGGCGACGGTTTTTCTTTGTTGAATAAAATCGCACTTGTTTTGTTATTTTCTTGTTTCCAGGCTCCTTGCCAGCTTTAGGATTAATATTTTGTTTAGAATATTGTTCTATAGGAACAATATCTTCTAACATTTTATCTAGTTTTCTGGTCCAGGAACATAATGTTTCATCAGTGAAATCTGCATCCACGCGAGTTCCTTTGGATAAGTAACCGAGGAAGGCTTCTGCTTTTAATTTAATTGTAGATAGAATTTCAGTATATTTCTAGTTTACGGGGCAATTTTTTTTTTGCGATTTTTTTTTTTTATCATATGTAGTTTTATCTGAAAAAAATAATGGTGTAATCAGAATTTGGCGCAATCAATTATTTCCGAAGTTATTGCAATTTGAAATTTCATGATTTTATAAGATTAGTTTAAATAATTCAATTTATTAATATTATTTCAATGAGCGTTATGGCTTAGTGGTTTAGTGCGTCATACTTTTATTCAATACTTCGAGTTCAATCCTAGCATACATAAATAAATTTTTTGCACTTTTTTCAAATATTTAAATTTTTTGAGCATTATTCCTACTTTATTAAATCAATTTCGATTGTTTATACTCACATTATAGGGACCAATCATTAAATAAATATTTAATGGCTAGGTTTTAGGTCACATGAAATCACTGCCTATCCACACCAGTATCCGTTCTATGGGGTAGGTATTAGGTAGTTAGCCTTCCGTCCCTTGGGGCGTAGCCCATCCTCAACGAAAAGCGCCGCCGGGCGGCGCTTGAGTAAGCGAGCGAAGCCGGCAGGCGTAGCGAGCGTCCCTCCCACTTGAAAAAAACTTTAACGTTGATCACATTGATGGAAGAAATATTCTTTGGAACAAAAGGTAGCAACCCAAAGATATCAAGAGTGTTATTAGGTTTAGGAGAATTTGAATTAATAATAATTTATATAATTTTGAATACTGTTTGCGACACTGTTACGGGAAAATTTATTTAAAAAAATTAATATGGTGGACTATAATTATTATCGTCATTTCCTTCATCGTCGCTCTCGCTATCATCATTATCATCGTTAGTTTCCGTGCTAGTGACATTCGTGTACAATTTTTCATTATCAATTTCCTTCGAATTAAAAACGTTTCCAGTATGTTTTAAAAATTCCGAAGTTGGGTCCAATTTAAAGGACCTGCATTTTTTTTGGAACATATATTTGGCTAAATATCCAGCGTAAAATTCTTTTTTTCGGCAATAATTTGACATGGATGCTTTTGCATGTCTCCAAGAACTTTCAATACTGTTTGAATGCACCTCGGTTTCTGGATCTTTAAAATGTAAACTATGGTTGACCGTCAAGTGCCGATACCCTTCATTATTTAAAGTGTTATATGCCTAAAATTATTCGAGTAAGTACCTAAACATCATAATTTTTATATTTAAAGAAAATTACCTTCCAACAGTCTGATATAATTGTTGTTCCGGGCTTTATCCAATTTTTTATGATGTCTTATAGGGTCGCAGAACTACGGTTTTCAATTGGCACCATAAAGCAGTTACCCGTTTCCCTTTCATATCCACCGAACACCCACTGACCCTCTACTCTATGGCCACGATTGTATTTACGTTTGCCAAATTTGGACTCGTCAATTTCCACAGTATGGCCGAATCCACCAATCATCACTTTGTTGATCACCATCGCATCATATGTAACTTCGCGGCAGAATGATGACCAGTCTACTATGGTCAGATTTGACATTCTCAATTGCATTTGTATTATTGTAAATGTACAATTACTAATCCATAAATTTACAAATCCACAAATATCTAAGATAGATAAATGTGATTTGGAAAAAAAAGTACCATTTCTTAATGTCATACTGTAAGGTTTTATATATATTATGTTTTATTAAAATTTAAAAAATTATTTTATTAATTGTTATTATTAATTATTATTGTAATACCTATTTTTTTATTTATTTTTTTAATATATTAGTTTACCTATAATTACAAAATTTCCCTGGTCTTTTGGGTCCTCCAAGCTTTTGTCGACATTTCCACTTGTAATTGTCAATACGTGTAGAATCTCTTGTTAAGGTCATAATATGACCATTACAACATTTTAAATTAGTTGGTATTGCACCGATTTCTTGTAGTTTTTCAATTAAACCTAGTCCTTCATTAACCATTGACCTATCTTTTAGGTCAAATAAATTTATAAAATTTGTATTTGCCATTTTTATATTGTAATGTGCACATGTACAAAAGTGAAAACACTATGAATTGTATTTGTATGGATTTTATGATTTCATTAAACTTTTATCTTATTTTAGTGATTTATTGCATGTACTTTTATTATCTTTTTGATATATTGTCATTAATTCATTATAAATTAAATGAAAATGTTGGAAAATCCATGAAAAAAGTGCAAAAATATAGTGTGTTTCGAAACCTGGTGCCTGCACGCATGGAAGGACGCATTAGACCACTAGGCTACAACTGCATCAAACACGAAATGCTAAAATTCTCTATTTAAGTAAATCTATCAATATAGATGAATTTAAAATGGCTCTAACTTAAAAACTAATGATTTGCGCAAATTTTTTTTTGCGCCAATATTTTTTTCTCATTGATTTACTTAGGATACAAAAAAAAAAATCGCAAAAAAAAAGGTGCCCCGTAAACTAGAAATGTTCCAGAATTTCATTTGAAGGTTTCACTGGTGCAATATAGGGCTCCAACATAGTAATCTTGTCAATATTTACTTCAGACAAATTATTGGATATAACAAAATCTGATTTCATCCTTGTTTGTATACAGAAATGGATATGTTTACAAATATTATTTTTAATGATATAGTCAACACATTCACATGAATAAGTATGAATACAAATCTTGCATGGAATACAAGTACAGAAACAATTGTCACCATCAGAACAGGTTTCATTCTCATCTAGGATTTTCACCACTTCATAGGTAATATTAGCGTTTGTAAATGATGAGATAAACCATATCTTATCAGATACTTGATTTAAATTTGTCACTACTCCTATTGCCCTGCGATGACTTTTTAAAACTGCTTCCATAACTTTTGAAGGCTTATTTTTGCATAATTTCCGTGCCCGTTTAAAATAATGGTCACGAATTAATCTCAAAAGAGCATCAATACATGTATCGAGACGTTTATTTTTCCTTCCTTCTAAATAATAATATTTGAAAACTTTATGTAGGCTTTTTAAATACATGTTTGTATTTATGAAGCTACCTTTTCTATAGCAATATGCCCACTCACTCATTAATACGTTTCATATAAAAATTGTCAAAATATGAAGCAAACTCGTGTGTATCATCGTCATTATAAGTATCTACTAGAAAACCTTCACAGAGTTTAATAAATTTGTCAACATTTGTCTCTTGTAATAAAATTCGCAGTCCTTTATACACCAAAGCTCTCTTTTCTTGTATCTTAATTTTTTCTTGGAGATTTGTTCTCTAAGCTTTGTCAACATGCCATGTACAAAGAAGTCTCTTTTCAGCAGGTTTCATAACAGTTATCCACGCATTATAAAATGAATCATCAATATCGGACATGAAAACTTTGGGCTGGAGAAGAATATTGCAAAGATCACGTAGTTTTTGAAAGAATGTAATCCAAGTAGCAGTATCTTTCTTATTCGAAATACAGAATGCTGTTGGAATTCCATTTCCAAACTCGTCTACTACAAGAAGAGTGGTTAGATGAAAGTCATATATATATTTGTACCATGCGTTGAATCTATACAAATAATATCACTACCAAATTTTGTCAACATACTTAATTGAAAATCATTTGCAATAACTAACATGACATTATTATCTTTTTGTACTTTATTTGTTGAATCAATTTTATCTTGGCCTTGTTCTTTGTAATAAATGACAGGATTCTTATCACCTAACCCTTGAACTTTCTCAACCCATAACTTAACACTGATGAAATCATTTGTATGTTGACGGCCTTTGTGTAACTGGAAATCTCGTCGAATATTCCAAATGTCTCGTTTTCCTAAACACACCAATGCATTGTCTATGTATATATCATTGATCGAATCTCGAATTTGATCAAGAATTGTATCAAAAGGAACGCCTTCTTTCACTTTTCCTGTAATAATATAATTAAAAGTATATTTTGCAAGACTTATTTCCATAAATTATTCTTGAACTAATAGACAATAATAATTAATATTTGTGCTCGTAAAAACATGGGATCAACTTATTTTGATTTATTTATTATTATAATTATTAGTACCTACAGTTAACATATTATATAAGTTTTGCAAGGTTCGGTATGCATAATAATTAATAAGTCAATGTATAAAATGTATTATACATCTCCATTTAATACATAAATTTATTAACTATATATTATTTATTTTGCAAACTAAAAAAATATAAAAAAAAAAATAAAAATTAGAGAAAATTGTATTTATTACTTAATACATTTTTCTATATATTTATACTAAACTGTATTAGTAAATATTAGTCCCTTATAATTAAAAAAATATAAAAACGGGAATGAAGAAAATATTTTATTAATTCACATTTTTTTCATATACAATATATTTGAAACAATTTTATTTTTCTAATAAAATTATTTATTATTTAATATAAAAAGAACAAAATTAAAATTGTTTCAAGTTAATACTCATAAAAATATAAATATTTAAATAAAAATACTTCAAAAAAATTAACTTAAGAAAATAATAAATATAATGTATAATAAAAACTCTATAGTAGCAGATTTAGGATTAATAATAAATAGTTTTATATTATAATTATAAATATTATATATATTATATACCTATTAATAAATAGTATTACTATAAATCCTCGTATTAGATATATATAAATATTCTACTATATATTTATAAATTTATTATATTAAACATCATAACTTAAATATTCTTATATAAATAAATTATATTTATTATTAAAATTATTATAAATAATAAATCACATACCTATTAAATATCATACCTTATCTATCATAACTTAATTATTCTTATCTAAATAAATTATATTATATTATAAATATTAAATTTTAAATATTCTACTATATATTTATAAATCTTATATTAAACACCACAACTTAAATATTCTTATATAAATAAATTATATTTATTACAATTAAAATTATTATAAATTAATAAATATTTATAAATCTTATATTTGTATTTATAATACAAAGTAAATTTACTGATCATAACAATTATGATCAAAAACCTTAATAAATTAATTTATAAAATATAGTTATTTGTATATATTTTAAGTTATTAATTGGAGTAACATATAAACCTAGATTAGATAAGGCCCAGTGCGGTCTGACCCCTCAGCCACTCCTTAAATCTGCCACTAAAACTTTCGTATTCTTAAATGTGAATAAAAAAAAAACATTAAACATAAAAATATATTGCCTTACTGATAAGTAATCTAACATTTACCTGCAATAGAAGCTCGTTCTACCTTGGTTAAGGAGAGGCGGCCAATATTACAGCCATGGTCATAATGGGTACTCGTGTAAATAACTTTGTAGGAACCGTCAGAGTTTTCAGACACAATCATTTGTGCAGTACACGTCCCATTAATCTTATTTGTACCCTGGCTTTTCATTTTCCTTATAGATTTTGACATTGAATTAAAGTAACCATCACGATGACAATTCATATAAAACTTCTTCACACCATTTGCAACTTTACTTACGCCACGAGTAGAAACAAATCGACACTAACTAATACGTTGAATATCCAATTGCCATTTATGGAATTCTATAAAATTTCAACTCAAAGTATTCTTACACCAAGATTGTATAAGTATATAACTTATTTTTCATACCTGATTTTGAAGAAAATATTTTGATTTCTTCTTGAAATTCCACATTATGCACTTTCACACAATGTTCGATCAGTAATTTTCTAGTTACAAATTTTTTTATTGTACCATTAGAAATACAATATAAACATTTAATCTTACAACGATCATTTGGTGTATGCGCCAATAAATGACGTTTAAGATTCTGTTTTCTAGAAAACGATTGATCGCAATTGTCGCAAATAAACGAAGGACACGTTGATGGTTTGATTGTTTTTTCAGAATGAATTCTGGCAATGTGACGAACTAAATTACTTTTTTTTGAAAAAGTTTTGTTACACATTTGACAAACTTCCGCCATACTTAATATAATATATAATATAATATTAATATATAATATAATATATAATAAAATATAATTAATACGAGAAAATTCTAAAACATTAGAAATTAACTTAGAAGTTTAATTTAGAATTTAACATTAGAAAATAAAAATGGTTTATTGCTACGATTACTAACTACGAAGTTAAGAATAATAATTACTATATTTAAAATATATTTTAAACATTTTCTAATAAATAAAATTGTTATTTTCTTAATCTGTATTTATTTTATTATGTTGATAGGTATATAATAAAAACTTAACAATAAAAAATGTAGTTTATATTTGAAAAAAAAAATTTTTTTTTAATTTCGTACAAATTTGTAATGCATAATGTATTACATAATGTATTTTCGCCATTTTTATCATGCATATTTGCATTTTTAATTTTTCTTATACTTTTTTCCTATTTTATTTAAAAATAAATTTGTGTATTATGATATTATATCTGTATTTAATTTATTAGTACTATATATATACATATACATTAGTATATATATAACATTAATAAGTACTAATAATAGTGTGGTCGGGGGTCGTCTCCAAAAACCCTTATATTATACAAAACTAGTTGGAGGGCTACAGCCCCCCTAAAAATTTATCCACCCTACGCTTATGGTGAATACATAATACATTTTTATATTAAAATATTATCAGCCAGTAAAAAAGTGCATAAATTATTTATCAGACAAAATGTAATTAATTTATATATTTTATTAGTTCATTTTATTTATTAAATATTATTAAAACAAAAACTTATATAAATTATTAAGGAGATCCGAAGTGTCGACTTTCTTTCTCTGTCTAACATGTGTTAGACACGATGAAATTTTCTTCTCATTGTTGTTGAAACAAATTTTATTTAAAAATGTATAAATATTCAATTTTTGAAGAATTTAGGACAAAAAAATGAAAAAGTGGGGAAATAGATCTAAAGTAGATTTTCTAACGAATTCAAATCCGTTTTCATATCCCTTATCGCATAACTAGATCGATCGTAACATTGGAAGTAGAAAACGTCTAAATCCCTATATTTTATGTGTGTTGGACAGAGAATAAAATCGACGCTTCCAATCCCCTTAACAAAAATAAAAATTACATAGATATGTTATAGAATAACATCACGAAAATATTTAATTATAAAATATTAGAATTAAATTGTCATATTTTGCAAACATTTTTTGGGGGGCTATGGCTGATTTTGAGGGGGCTTAGCCCCCTCAAGTCCCCCCAAATTACGCCTATGGATATATCATAGATTTCGGCCGTCGTAGCCTATAATAATATTAAAAAATAAAAATGGATCAAATAATTATTAATAATAATAAAATAATTATTAAACTTTTAGAAGAGGAGGAGGAAGGCATTATATTAATATATTGTCTTAACCTCTTAACAATGTACGCCAGTATTTTAAAATAATCACAAATTGTTATCATAGATTAGAAAATTAAATTCATCTACGGTTATCATTTTAGTAAAATCGCAATGCGACGCACGCAGTCCACTGCCTCCGAAGCAGTACGATCGTCGCACGCAACGACTACTTTTGAAACGCAAACGCCGATCGCACCTTGGAAAGCGAAACCACACTCCGAGATTATCATTAGAGCAGTCGGACTGCGTGAGTCGTTGCGATCAGTCGTTGCGGCCAGTCGCAGCTTGGAAACCGTACCTTTAGTAATAAGTAATAACTAATAATAGAATAATACCTACTAAATGGACAATGTTAATGTAATGTTGATTAAACATATTATTATATAAATATCATATTTATTATAACAGTCATAATATTATTTATAATATCCTATTCGTTTCTAT
>JAIUCT010007228.1:0-17959 GCA_021307375.1 Tetraneura akinire
GGTTATTAAGAAAATAATTGTTTTTGAATCCAGTCCATGAATATTGTAAAGAAAACTGATTTGAAAATAATTTTGACAATATTCTTTTCACATAATTCTTTACATCAACTCTTTCAATAGAGATAATTAAGTTTACCTAATTTATAAATATTCATTAATAATATTATAGTATTTACAATGAACATATAAAATAATAATTATATTATATCCTTGGCACAATCAGTTTTTACTTATGGTATACCAATATGGGGAGAAACTTACAACAATCATCTATCTAGATTATTAAAATTATTAATATATGGCATTATTAAATAATAATAATGATATTATTATATATATGATTATTATTAAATATTAATAATGATGAAATAAATGTCATGTATTGTTGGACGAATTTTTTTCTTACACGGTGACTCCAAAACTCCACCATTTTACTTGGTACTTGAAGTTTTATTTTTTACTTGAAATTTGTGGAAAAAAAGCGAAAGCTCCGTTATCTTGAAACGGCGATTTTCACGAATTCTTTCATTAACTTTAGCGACCAGATCGTCGAGCATTGGATGTCCACTCTTCTCTTCATCATGAACATTGTTTCGGCCATTTTTAAACTGAAAGCACCATTTTCGGACGGAACTTTCATTCATCACGTAGTCTCCATACATTTCACGAAGTTGCCGATAAATGTCTATCGGTTTTAGGTTTTTTGCCCACAAAAACCGTATGACGGACCTCACCTCACAACTGGCGGGATTTTCAATTGCAGCACACATTTTAAAATTAATTATTGAAAAAAACGGGCAGCGTGGAGATACTCTCGTTGTTATGTCTGGAAGCCGATTGAAGAGCCGAGCACGTACATACCAAAATGTACGCAATCGACGCGCATTAAAATTAAAATTAAAATTAATTAAAACACTATCACTATCGCTATTTGTTCCCTTATCTTTAGGAAGAAATCTTCACATTTTTCGGCATTTTTCACGCCAAGCAAAGCAAAGAAGAACCAGACGAGCTAAGCAAAGCCAGACGAGGCGATACCAATTTCACGACTCAACGGGTTCCATTCTTACTGAAGCATGGACAAATATTCTTTAAAACTTTTTAAAAAGTGAAAAATAAGTTTAAATAACTATGTATAGTAAGACACATATTAATGTATGATAACATTTATAAATAAGTATATTTTTACTCGATAGTAAATACGATATATATATACGATATAATACGATAGGGATATACTCGTAGGTGTGCAAATCATAGTGTTTTATTTTAATTCGAATTTGAATGCAATGATAAACTATTGCATTCGAAAAAACTATTCTGAGAGAAGTTCAATCAGATAATGTAGCTATTGATTAATGTATTGACGTTTTTTCGTCATTATTCGTCGTTTTCCTAACGCAAAGAGTCAATTTTGAGAAATTTGAAAAATGACCTAAATAAAGTACCAACTAAATCCACTTTCCTACCGGAAACATTTGCCACTCTTGAAAATTGGAGTATTATTTTGGATAGAAATTAGAAATGTATCTTCAGACAAAAATATAAAAAAATAAAGACACACATCATTGTAAAACATATCGCTTCGCTCAAAAACTAAAATAAAGGAATTAAAATTTAGATTTGTCCGCTCTGTTAAAAATATTAAATTTTATTAAATAGGTATCTGAAAATATTCTTCTTTTTTTCATTTAATGATTTTTTTACACTTTTTTTTGTTTAATTAAGTTATAGTCATGTTGTCAATGAAGTCTTGAATTTCTTTTGTTTTCAAAGGATTGTTTATGTTTTCCAATTTTTCCTATATCAATATTTACATAATATATTTTTAGTAACATATTTGTAGAATTAAAATAACAAATTATTTTATTTAAATTATGAAAATAAATGTTTATACTTTTTATACCTATATTAGGTAGATACCTAATAAAATTGTTTATCAATTAAAAATTAATATAGAATGAAAAATATTTGTACACATAGTTTAATAAATACCATTGACTTGAATTGTGAATTGTTATGAAGTTATTATTGTTCAATATAGATAGGTATGTTAAGTTAGATACTCACGTTCAATTCCAAAATAATTATTCTTTGCTTTTCATTTATAATTTGTAGTTGATTGTTAGTAGTTTCCAATTGTGTTATGTAAGGAACTAATGTTGATAACTGTAATATTAAAATTAAGAAAATAGAATATTTTATTATTCATATCCCGTTTCATGACGATATCTAAAGGTACATTATACAAATTTTGATGACTCATATATGAACATTAGAGAAAGGACTCCAAACTATGGTAGGTAATAAAAGTGTAGAAATTTTTCGCATCCACCACACCAGAATACGCTCAGAACAGTGGTAATATTGTTTTTATATGTACAACATAGGACTTTTATTGGTTTTTTATTATCATTATTTAAACTTAACAGTTTAAAGTATTTAAACTTGTATAAATAACGAAGAATTATTACAAAATAAAATTTAGAGACAAGGAAATCACTGATCGAATGAATGCATTTCTAAGATTATATGACTTCTATAATCGAGTATATATACTCGTATATTTTTTAAAATACGTATTTGGCAAATTTAAAATTAAATAAACTAAGAAAAAATTACAGTGTAAAAAGTTCTTTACTATATATAAATAATATATAAAAATAAAAAACAAGGGAAGGGACACTTAATTGGAAGGGATATAGGTGTAAAGAGGATAGTGTTATAAATCATTACATTCATGAAAAAGGATTTTGAGTGAAGTTCAACAGATAAAATATGTACCTACCGATTAAAATTTTTACATCATTCTCTACGTTCAATATAAATAATTTATCATAAAAACTCTAAATGAGTCACCTAATTACCCAAATTTTACAGTAATTTGCTCAGAATTGTTTTTCGAATATAACGAACTTGTCAACCTAAAGTTAAAAATTACGTATTGCCGTATTGGTGATACCAAATAATAATTTTATGTAGGTAGTAATTATGATTTTCAATCCGTACAATATTTAGTTTATACCTTTTTATCCATATATTCTTTAACGCGTTTATTTTTTTTTTTTAAAGATTCGACATGTAGTCGTTGATTAACGCGTTTATTTAGTCCATCAGCTTCTTCAGCTTTGATATCCACGCACGCTTTGAGGTGTTCGATTTCACGCTCATATTTATTAATTTGCTCGTCAAAATTAATCTGGGTTTTAGTAATTTGTAAAGAATGTTGTTCTTTCAGGTAATGCAACAATTCCAAAATATCGTTCAATATTCGTTTGTGTTCACTCACGTCATCAACTATGGGTTTTAAATTATTAACTTCCAATAAAACTTGCCCAACGCATTTATCGATTTCCGCGGTTTTCTCCATACAAATTTTTAACTCATCAGTTCTTTCAATTTCGTTTTTATTACATATTTTTTTCACGTTGTTTTTTACTCTAAGAAAATAACATTGTCACTCATTAATAATTATACTGCAGTTTTATACGAAAAAATTATTTCACTTGTTTAATTCATCATTGAAAATGGTCATTTGACTGTTGCTTAAATTGTTTTTATCGGCGTAAATTTGTACTTGATCGGTTAATTTTTCATTTTTTATCTGATAAATATAATGGGATATTTAAAGGAAACTAAATAAGAACTTTGGAAATGTTTGGTTATATCTTATACATGTATAAATCGTTTACCTTTAATTCATCGTTTAATTTTTCGATCGATTCCAATTTTGCTTTAGTCTCATAATTAAAAGTTATGCCATCACCACCTTCACTATTATACGTTATCGTATTTTGCAACTATGTACAAAGTTAAAAACATGCACGAACAAATTAAGTATTTTGATTAATTAAAACTTTCGGTATACCTACCGTTAGTAACAAAAATAAATTTCAAAATTAATAGAAATTATGGTACCTATACGTAAATGTATGCACAGGAGAATAAATTATATTATATTTTATTATGTTGATGTTAAAAAAAAAGTAAACAATAATTATAAAAAAAATCAACTTTTTGCAATAATATACTCGTAATGTTTATAATTCATTTTAGATAAATATATATATTAAAATTTATTAAAAATATTAATTTATTAAATTTTATTATATTATTTAAATACATATAGTAACACATATTTAGAAATGTTATTAATTAGGGTACAATTATTTTTTACTGTTTTTTGTTAATAAAAAAAAAATTTATCCAGCCTATAATTATTGAATTTGTAATCACTATAGGTATGTAATTTATTATCTACCTTTCGGCGTTTAATTAGTTAATTTATTGAAATTTACATTTTCATTATTTTATTTACATTGTTTCAAACAATAAATAAATTTGAAACAATATTTTTACATTTTACCTGCGATTCTTCTGAGATATCATCATCGAAATCCAGTATTTTATCATTGATGGACTCATCCTCTATTAAATATGAAAAGCAACATTAATAAAATAAAATTGTCTTGCTATTTAATACATTTGAATACCTATTTTATATTATTGTTACCTAATTTTCGAGTACAATACTTGTAATTTTATTAGGTACAATATATTTAATTTAATATTTTTAAAATACACATAATATACTCCACACCTGTTCAATAATTTAGTAGGTACAGTGTTTATTTCAGGGAGGTGATTTGGTATTACACCCCCCCCCCCACAAATTTTTTTTACTCCTCCAGAATATTTTCGACTATTGTTATTAAAAATAGTAATAGGAAAGTGTGTATGATGATAAAATGTAATAATATAATTACGAATAACACGTCATAATAATGTGTTATATTAGATAATAATTAATTATTGTATAGATTAAAGTGTAGGCGTGCCCAACCTTTTTTAACTTGCGTGCCACATTCGAAATTTATATTTATACTGCGGGCCGTATAATGCTTCATGGGTTATTTTTTTGTTCATTTCGATAAAATATAGACTATAATATAGGTATATCTATTGTACATTTTATCGGATATAATATTATTTTTGTTCACTTATCGAAATTATGACTCAAATCGTATGTGTTTAAGTTCTCAATATTTCCACGCTATATAGTTGTTAGTTTGTTTTCGTCATTAGAAATTCCTTTAACTCCTTATTAAGAATTGGCGTTACACATTTCACTCCGAAAATTGAAAGATTTGTTAAAGAAAAACAAGCCCAAATTTCACACTAATTTATTTCTATTAATATACTAAAATCCAATGCATTTTTTTTTTATATAAAAATTAAAAATTGTAAAATATTTTATATTCTTAAAAACTTAATAAAATAAATTTTTTTACACCTATACAAATTTCTAATTTTTATAAAATGGTTACGGGTCGCGAGTTGGGCACATCTGTTATAGTGCATAAGTGCATATAAGATATAAAACATACATTTTTAGAACTTTACAGTTAATCGGGAATAAATTGAAAATTCCAATTAATAAGACTAATCATACTCAAATCACTCAGTTATAACTTGTTGCCCGCTTTATGCGTACTTTTCCGGTATTAGATAAGAATTTTCGTTTACCTTTATTTTACTTATGGACTATATTGCTAGAAATTACTCAATCAAGTTTTTTGATTACATTAGTTGCATTGGATGAAGCTTTAGGCGCAGTTAATAATTTAAGTAAAATTTTACAAAAATAAAGTTTGCAACTATCAACTGTACCAATATTAATTACTTCATCGACTAGCCATCTTCAAAATATTACAGATCAGTGTATATCGACTGATAAAAATAATTTAATAAACACCAACATTAATATATTAAAAGAAAACATATCTAGTATACGAACCATAATAGAAAACGAAAATGAAAAACAAAGTCTTAAAGAAGTAAGAAAGTTTATTGATACAATGATTGAACAAATTCAATTACGTTTCAATTAAAAATCAATGGAAATAATAAAAATAAGTGAATTTGAATCATTTGAATCGAATCTTTAATTACAATTAATGAAAATGACTTGTCAACATTATGCTCATACTTTCCTAATATTATAGCAACAGAGGTCTGGGGATCTTTGGGATGAAATTCTTTCAAATATGTAGCAAAAAATTTAACAGAATAAAATTCAATAAAACATCCATTAAAATATGTTTATAATGCTAATATAAAGTATGGAAATTTAAAGAAACTTGCAGAATGCCTAATATGTATACCAGTTTCAACAGCTACTGCCGAACGGTCCATTATTGCAATGAACAGAATAATGAATAAAATCAGAAATCGAATTGAACAAGACACATTATATAATTGTATGAAAATCAGCACAGATGGACCATATGAACTAGATGAGAGTACTGTTGGTGATATTATAGATTTGTATACACTTCAGAAACAGCATTGAATTCGTTTAATTTAATAAAAATAACTACAATAACATGATTTACAAAATAAATGTATATATTGTTTTCAATATTAAAAAAATGAAATAATATTTAAATAAAAGTTTCTCTTATAGATTTTTTTTTTGAACCCCGTAAAGTTACAATATCCCCCGATAAAGTCAGAAATACTTGGTCACTTGGTACAAAGGACAAAAGTTTTCAAATTGGACCTGTATTAGTATACTTATCTATTATTAGTCTCATAGAGTTCAAAAGTTTACTCTGAATTTCTTTGATTTGTTCATTAAAATTTTCATGATTTTCTGTATAAGATTTGTGAAACATTATTACGGTAGCATTTGTACATTTTAGCATTTGCGCTAGTGCGTCTGTATTGAGATCGTTGAATTTCTGATAGAAGTACAATTCCGGTAAGAAATCATTTACGTAGGTATGGTTAGGTTATTATATCACGAGCATCTAGAGACAACACAAGATCAAATTTTTTATCAATTATAATATCGTATTTCTTATCATAACATAATATTATCAAAGTATAATCGTATTTATGCTAAAATTTCTGAAACTTATCTTAATTTATATACTTGAGTGCGCATATTGCAATACAAATTTTAGTACAAAATACAATTTAATTAGACAATTGGAGGGACGCACTATAAATACAAACCATTAACTGATGTAGGAATAGAATTGGTAACAATTATTATAAAAAATCTAAATTATTATGAATATTAATAACAGTGCTCGAATTGGGAAAAAATTAGTAGAGGAGCTCAACCTAACAAATAAAACACTGCGTTCCAAGTGAAAAATTGTTTAACACAAATCCGAGGGGGGGGTGGCTTTGCCCCAGTGGCGGCTCGCCGGATGAGGCAACTGAGGCAGAGCCTCATCTCTCATTCTTAATAGTATTTCCAATTTTTAAGTATATATAAATATATATAATTTCAAGAATTTTCTCAAATCAAAAATTTAGAATAATAAATATGAATTGTTTTTATCAATATATAGATAATATAAATGATAATGTAGATATGAAACATAGAGTAAGTTACTCTATGATATGAAATTACTACTCTGATATGCTCATAGATTTATAATATAAATAATATGTCTATCGATAAGCTTATAGTAGTGTTAAATTGTTAATGCACGGCCGCACGGGGCCACGAGATATCGCACCCGCCACCAGACAATTCCCACTTTTTTCGGTGACAAAATCGTTTATTCCGACAATGCAAACGACAAAAGCCGAGATTACCCGAGAGGCAAATAATTTCTTGCCTCAGATAGCCCATTGAAAAGTAAATTTAAATGGTGGGGGTCGACCGGTGAAATAACGATAGAATGAGGCAGATTATAATCTGCCTCATTGGGTATATCAACAGTATTTTCTATAGTTTATATCTCCAAACGTCAAAATGTCACATTAAGCGACAAAACTATCTTTTAGACGGGTTGTTTTTACCCATAAATACTAACCATCGTTATCAATAGATTAAAACAAGTTAATCTAATTTGTGTTAACATTGTCATCCTACTATATAATATTATTATTAATAATTTATCTTTAAAACTTATATTTTTCCAGTTATGTTTATTATTTTCAATTTTCATAAATATATTAAAATTGTATATATATCTAGATATGTATAATAATATATATGTATATATAATAGTTATATATATATAGTATTTATATCACAGAATAGATTAAAGGGTTGTATCCCTAAAAAAATGATATCAGTTCATAATATTGATAGCAAAAATTTTGTTTTTGCCTCATCAGTTTTATGACCCACGAGCCGCCACTGCTTTGCCCCTCCACAACGACAAAGCTGATATTTTAAAAAAAACTTCGGTTGAAGTATGGCTTTTGGGTCTGGACAATAAATCTAAAAAATTCCTTATCAAAGTGTATAAAATACACTTAGGTGTATTCAATACACATTACACATATTATAAACAGTATTTCACATTTTAGTGTCACCAACCTACATTTATAAAATATGATTATATTACGTGAATCTAAACGATAAATTTTAAATACTAGTACTTTTGTTTTGATACTTTAATATTATATAAACTTTAAAAAATTATTATTTAATTAGTCACGTAGACTAAAAAAGGTTCAAAAAACACAAAATAAAATACTTATTCGTACGCTCCTATGTTTTATAGTTTTTCGCATTTTGTGGTCATATTTAAGAAAACATTTATTCGTATGCCTACGTATAATAATAATCCGCGATCATATTTTGAATTTTTTCGTTTTTTGACGATTTTACCGGACAGGGTCGGTTTTTGGGTCTGGAAAAAATGTCAAAATATCGAAAAACGTCAAAAAAACATTTATTCGTACGCCTACGTATAATAATAATCCGTGATCATTTGAATATTTTCTTTGGCGTTTTTCGATATTTTGACATGTTTTTCCAGACCCAAAAACCGACCCTGTCTGGTAAAATCGTCAAAAAACGAAAAAATTCAAAATATGATCGCGGATTATTATACGTATTATATGTATCTTAAATCATGGTATTGAATTCACCTATTCTTATACACTTTGATAAGAACTTGTAAATTTTTTCGATTTAATGTCCAGACCCAAAAGCCATACTTAACCAAAACTTCAATTTACCTACAAACATATAAATTTCAAATATAATCCATGTACGTGATTGCGAATTAATGTTCTCCCAATTTTATGTGGCCCTATAGGTACATTTTATATAAGTACCTATTCAGCTATTTTTACAAAACAACCATTTTGATAGTAATATCTATATACTATATGTTACAGTAGGAAATAAAAATAATACTAATTATAGGTAAACATTATTTAATTATTATTAATATATAACGAAATTCATCATTATTAATAGTGATAATAAATAATAATAATAATAATAATAAATAGAATATTATAGAATATATTATAAATTATTATATAATAGAATACATATTATTATGTGATAACTGATAATATCATATTATGATGAAATATAATATATAAATAAAGTATAAAAAATTTTGATTAAAAAATATTTTAAATAGTAAAATTGACAACAATTTAAATCTACATTTTAAGAAAAATTATTTCGGGTGTATTTTCCACCGTCCCCCCAGTAAAAAAAATTAGTTGGGGTGCGCAAAAAAAAAAAAAAAGTACGGGATCTCCGTCCCCCTGCGCACCCCCCCCACAATTTGAGCACTGTAATGTATGAATAAGTATGAATTCAATAAGTATATTTACCCTGCAATGAAGAAAAATTCATATTAACTGTTTCCAATTCTATTCCTACATCAGAATGGTCTTGAATTAATGGTGCGTCTCTCTTAATGTACATTTATATGCCTAATTAAATTGTTTTTTGTACTAAAATTTGTATTGCAATGTGCGCGCACTCTAACATAATAATTAAGATAAATTTTAGAAAAAAAAAAATTAAATTGAAATTTAATATAGATAAATATAATACAAATACACATAAATAATTTCAAAATATGTTTTGGCATAAAAACGATTATACTTTAATAATATTATATTATGATAAGAAATATGATATTATAATTGATATGAAATTTGCTCTTTTGCTGACTCTAGACGCTCGTTATTATATCTGGCCACAAAATTGACAAAGAAATTAAGTTTATATACCTGTATTGGTAAGTATGTTGTCAGAGGTAACAATGGTTCATGGTCTTTGGGAAGAGTGTTAAACGGTTCTTTTAATTTACCATTTTTTAGTTGCTCTAAAAGTTCAGCCAAATAAATATTTCTAAGCGGTATGTGGCGTCTACTAGTCTCATATAATTTATGTAGCCATTTTCGGCATGATTGTATTTCTGAAAAATTATTTTATATTATTATAAATTATAATTATATGTTGTATTGACAATAGGTGGGTAGTTATTATTACGCTATCCATTGGCCCGAGACATTTTATATGAGATATTATATAATATGTAAACACTATAGAGTAAAATATACATATTAGTATTATATTCAGATTAAAGTTGATTTCAAAATTATTAAAATTGATAACGTGATAGATTATTCTATAAGAACTTTTGGTTTGAACTCTGAACTATGGTATAATTTTAATCATTAGTTATCATATATGAATTTGTAAACATAGATAATAACTTGTATAAAACACTAAGGGCCGTATTCAGGAAATATTCTTAAAGTTAACTTTAGTTAAAAGCGGCTTTAATATAAAGCTAGCTTTAAATGTTTTGATATACAAGAAATATTTAATGTTACCTTTAGTTAAAAGCAGTTTTAAAGTATGATAGTTCCATAAATTATTTTTTTATACTATGAAAATGTTAATATAACTATAATTATTATTAGATTTGTATTATATTTAACATAATCATAATAAAACATGGTATAGCACGCTAGGCATGAAGTATCTTTTCTACGTAGTAGATATTAATAATTTTATAACAATTGTAAGATTTAATTTTATTATATATTTATTATATAATTTTTTAATATTTGTTAATTTTAAAACAACATGTTTACTTAACCTAAATTTTTTTTTAATTCTTCATTGTCATATATATATTTAAAGGGTTTCTTCGATTTCTAAATATTCTTGGTTTTAGAATAAAATATATTAATTCTTCTAATAATTCATCTGAATCATCTGAAGACGAACTCAAAGATATAATATCCATTTATATTATATTAGTAATTAATAAAGTTAATTAATATTAGAAAAAAATAATAATAAATAATTATTTACGTTTATGTATATATTATAAAGACAATTGACATTCACACTTTAATTATATGAAAAAATTACATTAAATTTTAGTTGTTTAGTATCAAATAAAGTAGGCACCTATTATCAAATTAAAATAAATATAAGTGGCTTTAATTAAGTATTTAAAACTACTTTGAACCCACTTTAATGTAAAGTTAACTTTAAGGCTAAATTTTTTTCCAGTATAGAAATAAATATTTTAAAGTCAACTTTAGTTCTAAAGTTATCTTAAAATATTTATTGAATACGGCCCTAAAACATTTAGTATTAAGTTATCAACATGATATTTAAACATTGTTAAAATTTGTAAAGTTTAAATTTATTAAAATTTAATATGTCATTCCCTAAAAGAAAACAAAAGTACCTTTTCCAGTTTTTTTGTAATATAATAATATTAGCTTGTCTAGTAAAAGACCCAAAGCCGCCCCTGATGCTATCGGTATACCAACATAAATATTATATGATGCATAAGTATGTTGTCTTTTATTAAACGAAGAAACTGAGTAGGTATACGGTTAGTTTGTCTAACTTAAGAATAATAGATTTCTGTCAGATCGCGTGTATGCGGAAATAAAACCATTATCGTTATGAACGAACAAAACATTATAAATACCGTAGTCTTCCGATTGTAACACACTCAAGTACGGTTGAATTTCCTTCAAACGAATTAAAAACTCTTCATCGGACTTATCGATAGTTAAAAATTCGTGTGACATGATTGGAAACGCAAGATCAATGTAATTGGATAAAACAGTATTGTTTTTTATTATTTTTTTATTTTGAAAAATGTACCTATGTGTGTAACTATTACAATTGAATAAATTATTTGTTGATCAACAATCTTATTGTCATGGTCACCGGATGGTATAATACACTGTGTGACGTGTTCAAAATGAAATGTCATGATAACTCAGGCAATTTTGAAGTTAAAGACTTAAAAATTTTACTGGGTATTCACATAAATTATATATATATTATACCTATATGGTAAATTTTTGGAACCGTTACGTTAATTTTTCTACAAAATATAGGACATTGAATATTTTGTAAAATTCTCGTAATTTTTTAATAATATTAATAATTAATATTAATATTTCTCTCGTATTTAGGTATATAATGTTTAATAAATTAGCAATTTTTGGCATCAAGGTCTGAAAATTTTACTGAAATATATTTATATATTACTAAACATATCGAAATATTAAAAAAATCCCTAGTCTCAATTTTTTTATAGCTTAATTTTGATATTTTGGTTTTACAATGATGTGTGATTTTTTTTGTTTTCTTTTTTTATGTCTGTGTACAAAAATACTACCCGAAATAATGCTCCGATTTTCACGAATAGGGTATGTTTCCGGTAGCAAAGTAAATGTAGTTGGTACTTAAATAAAGTACCAAATATACCCTAAATAAGGTCATTTTTCGAATTTCTTAAAATTGACTATAAGCGGTAAAAAAAACTTCGAAAAAATGACGAAAAAACGGCATTTTTCACGAAAAATGAAATTTTGACGAATTCAATTTCTATATTTCTCGATAACTCGGGCAATTTTTAATATAGAGACTTGAAAATATTTTTGGGTGTTCACATCGCTACTATATATATATGGTAAAATTTTGGAACCGTTTTTTAAATTTTTTTACAAAATATAGGACTGCTCATGGGCAGAAAAAGAATTAAAAGAGTGTACTAATGTTTTTCTACGGAAAGATTACGTTAAAAAGAAACTTGAAAGACCTTATGATGGACCTTATAAGGTTTTAGAATGAGATGGTAAAACCTTTACATTACAACTACGACATGGTGAGAAGAAAGTTTCGATAGACAGGGTGAAACCTGCATATATTGAAACACAAACCCAGCAGAAAACAGACTTTGCATAAGCTACTCAAAATCATATATCCCAGGCTGCAGTACCAGTAAGAGGCAAGGACCATGAGGATGCATCAACTGGCCAGTTAACCAGCCGATGCGGACGAAGGATCAGACTTCCAGTAAGAGTCAAAACCGGACCTCACTGAAGGGGGAGTATGTGGCAGCAGCGGTTGGCCAGACTGTAACTACAACTGACTGTAAATATACTACAACTGCTGTAACCTTACTCGCGTTGTTCGTTCGATTTTTGTTCCTACCTGATTCCTTGCACGACATGCGAATAAAAAACTGAATACAACATAACTATTACTTTTTATATTTACTATATATAACTTGTTTATATTTATTATATATTACTATTATATTTGTTATATATACTATTATAATTACTATTATATATTACTATTACTCGTTTTTCTTTTAAATAATAACCCCTCAAATTTAATCATAAAGATCATCATAAACAAACTATAGGAACGCATATTTTTTATTGCCAAACGAAGAAACGTAATCTCCTCTAAAGCTGTCAAAATATTTAATCCAGGATCTTGAAGTACTCTACTGACTTTTACAATCAACTGTAAAACAAGGTGCATCATTTCTAGACAAATAATAAAATTTAAATTTAAACATTGGGAGATAATATCCTTTCCTTTAGCTTTGATTTCTGGTTGCTTTGTTGAATAATTAATTTCTTTAAATGTCTGAACTATAACTAAAAAGTTTTCTATAATCGCTGTTACGGCTTCTACCCTACAGCCCATCTAGTAGAGTCGAAAGGGATTTTAAAGTCTTTAACTTTACACCAACACTTTTTTGAATATCTTCAAAAATCACGTGTCTAGATGGACTGCCTTCATTAAAACTGTATATTATTTGAACAGTTCCGAAAAAATTAACCTAACCATCAATTTCATACGAGTAATCTCCTCGTCTACAGCATGATATGAGAAGTTCACGAACCTTCGATATTCCTATCTGATTACACTTTTCGTTGATGTTCAGAATAAAATAATTTGTCTCTAAGCCTATAAGACATATCTTTGCGTTTCTACTGACTTCTATAGGTGGGAAGAAATCACAAGACAAATTCGAATATTGCCACTTAATTTTATTTTTACATGATTAAAATTTCAAGCACAAGTGGCCGCAGTTTGTTGTATTATATTTTTAATATTGTTTATAATTATATTTAATCTGGCATCCGATAAAATACTTTTGAAGTTCTAGTGGTGGTGGTAAATCACCAAAACTGTCGTAATACTCGATTCGATTTCTGACTTTGTATACGTTACTCAATGAGTGCCATTACCGTTCTCAGTATCTAGGTAAATTATTGCGGATTCTTTGTCTTTTCGACGGAGAGGTAACCTGCCTCTTGAGAATACACCAAAAAAATGAGGAATTTTCAGCATGCTCGCGTATTTTATAAGTTCATAATCGTATAACGCTCTATTGGGTAACGTCGAAATTAGTTTTTTGTCTTAGTCGTTGTTTTACTCGGTTTGGTTTTACTAGTTTTCTTCACTAAACTAGCTCCTCTATATGGTTTTAGATACAATCCATTTCCATTTTTTATGATAACATTATAACTGTTGATTACTCCCTATTAATCCATCCTACTGCAAATGTTATTGTTAATTCTTTTATTCAATTTTTAAACCTAAAGCAATTAAATTTTATAAAAATTAAAAATAGTTGTTTCGGTTATGGAATGGACTGTATATATATAATTACAAAAAAAAAACTAATAAAATAAATGAAATACGCCAATTTCAATTTGCCGGTTTTAGCGGATTACTATTAAAAACAAATAATAAAAAAAACAAAAGGGGCACAATTGATTGAGGGGGTTAGGGCGACAAAATATGCCGGCCAGCAGAAGGGAACGAAAAATAATAGTAATGATAATAATAATAATAACACACAACAGATAACAAATATAAAACAATAATAAAAACCAGGTTAGTGTTGGTATTGAACGGTGTTCCGTTGGGCCTCGGGTAAAGCACAGAAGATGGTAACTTATGGTAACGACGGTAAATAATTATAAAACGATAAAATTGCAAGTGATATAAGGTATATACCCTAGTTGGTCTCCAATAACTTGCACTCATGCGGACTCAGGTATACCGGAACTACGTAATACTACCTCAAAATTTTTAATCAAATTATTCGGATCCTCGTATTTTTTTCCTGCAAATTGTGGCGGTGTCAGTTTAAAATTAAACAAATTATTCCCGGGACTATTACTCTGAATCCTACTACCAGAGTGCCCTGCGGAACCCACCGTCTGATCCACAAGGGTCTCGGTTCCTACCGTATAAAGACGCGAATTAAATAATTCGTTCGACGGAAATTCTGACGCGTTATTGGCACTGGGTTCAACCCCTACCCGCGTACTGTTCACTGAGGGTAATTGCACATTACCACGCGCGACCTTAGCGAAAACTGTCGTGTCATTATCACCATACGGTACCGACATCATACGTGTGTTATTTGTAGAAACGGGTCTGTGACTGTTCCTACTATTCGCAGCCGACAAGTTTGACGGACTCGCGTTTGTACGGGTATCGGTAAATGTCACCGACGGTCGTGTATTTACGTTCGTCATCGTTGGCAAACCAATAGACCAACGTACGCTACCACGACCGCTGTTACCACGACCGTAAGATAATCGTAAATTCACTTATTCCTCGTCAATATTCCCATCATCTAACCCCGTTACCGAACCATCGGTTTCCGTTGTCGGTGGAATATTAACGCGCGACGTGTTAACAGGGAACAAGGCAGTACGTTCATCCGCCAATCTTTGTTCCAGGATGACTAATAAATCATCCTTTGAACCCAAACTTGAAATGTCGCGACACTCACACTTTACTCTCAGTTCGCGCAGGGATATTTGGTATATCGTTTTGTTCGACATATTATTAAAAATTTCATAGATACCGACTACAAAAACGACAATGTATACACCGACTCGAAAACGTAACCAAATCGTTTATAGTAGAAATCGAAAGTAATCAACCGTTCGATAACACACGTATAGAATTATAACAATATATAATAACGCGATACAATTCGATATTCACGACCTTACAATAAAATTATTATAATATAATGAGAGTTAAACAAAATATAGGAACACGTGGCACGACCGACTACTTAATGAAATAAATTTATGTAATACTAATTGAAATAATTTATACTTATTTCTTAAATTACATTATAGATATAAAAAAAAATTAAAAATTAAATTAATATTTGTAATTTTTGCGTCAAACGTGGTCACACCAGTCATCAGCGTAGTGCGGCCGTCAGCTAGTCTTACTACACTAGTAGCATCTGAACAATGTCCACCATATATTTTTTGCTATCCACGGCTTTACGTAAGATTTTACCACCTGAAAATCAAACAACGCCATTACATATCCACTCGAAAATTATAACTCTACCGCAGGGGTCATCGTATCCTCTGAAAATGCTCCGGAGGACATAGCAAATAACATACTATTTTGCACCTATTGAATTAAATATTATAACACTAATATTATACATTAAGGCCGGTATCTCATTATCGTGGTTACGCCGCGCTAAAGTACCGCTTCAATATGATCCACAATATAAATTTTATTTTAAAGCCAATTTAAATAAATTTTGCACCTCCTGTATATTTCATCCAGTTACGCCACTGACAATATCTATAACTAAGTTAAACAATGCATAATGGATTATTTCCTATAATATTTGTCAAAACTTACTATGACCATTATTCTGCAATAACAAAGGTGATCAATATTTGTAATGATATCATGAAATATCATCATTTATTCTTTTTCTTTAATTGTATTTTTAATATAAAATAATATTATAATATTGTTTAAATAACGATCAACTTTTATCAAATTTCATTATATCTAATAAAGGAATCAACATATATCGAAACACCGTCGCAGTCTGAATAAGCAACTCTCTGTGAAACACATATACATAACGTCGAAGACGGCGATCATGTACACTCAGATAATACCTACCACAATAAAATTGTTTATATTATTAAAATGAATAAGCGACGCCGGAAACTGCGACTCGCAATATAACAAGGCTTTTATATAATACAACGAAAAGGTTACCACAGTCGGCGACCAGAGGATTAATAATAATAACTCAATATAATCGATCGGCTCGTAGGAAAATATATATTTTATCATTTTACATAAACATAAACCATAAGCTATTCATTAACACGACATAATGCATCGTGGGAAAAAGCCCTCTGTAGACCGAACCAAAAAGGTTATAAATACAACCCGACGACACCTACCAGCCAGCAGTGTTAGTCCGTAGTCTTGGCTGCCACCATCGCCGTACGCTATCACATAACATCTTTTCAAGAGGACTTATTTCGGAAGTTGCAGACGGTGTTTCGACGTATACAAGATTCATTCATCAGCAGATTCACCAGCTTTATTTATTGATTTTATTCAACCTACGAATTCAACTCCATTTCCAGTTATCGTCGCTGAGCCAAAGTAGTAATTATTATTATTTTTTATATACCGAAAATAACTCTTGAATAATAGCCGAGACACATTTAGATCTTATTTCAAAATAAAAATAACATCAAATAAAATTAAATTTATAAAGTAACGTAACTAATTACCATATAAATTAAATTAATTTAATATTGATGTGTTAGTTATCAAAATTCGTATAGTCATATATATCTTGGTGACTTTCGAACTCATTACCCCGAAACCCTTCCGACACAGGAAGGAAGGTAATAATACTTAAATTAATATTTCTTTATAATAACACTATTCCACTAACCAACTAACTCCATACCATATACCATCCATTCCATCTTTTCCCTATTCTATAATCATTTTCGTTATTTATTAGATAACCCTGTGTGACTAAAATATTTCAAATTAATTTAGGTGACTAATGAA
>JAIUCT010007236.1:0-11124 GCA_021307375.1 Tetraneura akinire
AAAAAAAAAAAAAACAAAAAAAAATCACACATCATTGTAAAACAAATTTTTGTTGATGTCAGAAGAAACAGACTCATTATTTATTAGTACAAAATCTATATAATTATAAACAAAACCCAAAACTGTAATAAACATATTCCTGAAGTCTATTCGAAACCATCTAGTTTGTTTGTGTTGGATAAAGACAGACTCACTAAAGATATCGTGCATTCCATTACACTGTGAGACTGATAATGTTTTTTTTTTTTTAATATAATTATAAATTATGATAGAGATATAATTGGAAATTTATTAGGTAAAATAATAAAAATACAATGAATTCAAAAAATGAATATTTGGTGTATTTTTGTTTTTATATGCCGTCATCTTTCACAGTGCTCAATTCCTCTTTCAGTCAAAGGTCATATACCAGTATACTACATCCCCACACACTCACAATAACTTAGTTATTTTTTAATATACTACCAAAATATTTATTAGAAATAAAGAAATAATTTATATAGAAATACAAAGTTTGTCGGTTATGATATAGTATATATATAATATTGTTTAAATAGAGATACATATTTACATAATATAACATAAATGTTTATCAAGTAGGTATATGTATATGTATTCTAGTATTCACAAGAAATAGGCGTAGGGAATAGTTTAAGGCTTAGGGAAAGTGGCGCTCCCAACGCCCAATGCACTTAGGTACATTGTCATAGCCCTATGCTGATCTTAACTGATTGGAGTAGTCTGGTCCTCCAGGTTGGGGGTTATGTGATAGGCTAACAACCCATCCATATAAAAAATAGTTATGTTCAGAATTCAAACCACAAGCCTCATGATAGATTTAACGGAAAAATGATAGGAAACTGGAAATCAGCTCTATTATGTGGTATATGGAACGTAACATTGTAACAATTATACAAACAAGGAGCAAGTTTGGATTTAGTGACAGAAGTAGAAAAATATAAGAAGAAATGTGTAGCCTTGCAAGAAATTTGGTGGGAAGATACTGGAACAACTAAAGTATCTCAAACAACCATTTTTAATAGCAAATGTTAACACCCTCACTATCCATACAGTTAAAAAATTTAGAGATATAAGCCCAAGAATTTCTACCATAACAATAAAATCCGAGATCTTTGATGTAGTTTTGATTATTACACATGCGCCAATAGAGGAGAAGGATGAAGATGAAAAATATTTGTTTTATGCAACATTGGCAGATGTATTTGCCTCTTCAACAAGTACAATAAAAATAGTACTAGGCGATTTTAACGTTAAGCTAGGCCGAGAGATATGCTATAGAAACGTTATTGGAAACCATTGCCTACATGAAAATACGAATAACAATGGTGCAAAACTGATTGATTTTGCAATAGGAAATGGTCTGGTGATAAAGAACACTATGTTACCAAAGAAAGATATACACAAGTATACATGGGTATCTCCAGACGGTAGACAGAAAAACCAAATAGATCATGTACTAGTAAACTCCAGAATAAAAAACAGCTTATTGAATGTAAAAATATTGCGTGGAGCAGACATTGGTTCTGATCACTTACTACTAGGCATATGGATAAAAGTTAAACTCAACTTGGTAAAAAAAATCCAGTTAACTCAAGAAGGCTTGACATAGATAAATTAGAAAATCATAGCAAACTTTTTGTAAACAGTATCAAGGATGCATTACAAAGTAAGCAAATAATATTCGAAGGAAATATTGATGAGGGTTGGGAAGAAATTAGAGATGTTTTAAGCAATGTAGCTAACAAGATTTTAGGAACAAAAAAGCTAAAACCTAAACCCTGGTTCAACAGAATTTGCGAAGAAGCGTTGCAGAGAAGAAAGTTTGCAAGCCAAAATTGGTTAAACGATACGAGAAACGAAGAACTATTCGCAAGGTACAAAACTCGTCTAAGGGAAACAAGTAACATTCAAGAGGTGAAAAGCGGAAATATTCGAAATATAATGGATAATGCTGAACTAGACTATAAACCACACAAGGCTAGAGATATGTACAAACGAATAAATTATCTTACTGGTGGATACAAAAAGAAGGAAAGATTCCTAAAAGATGACAATGGGTCATTGATAACCACGAATGAAGGATTAGCCAAAAAGTAGGGAAACTATTTTGATACTCTCCTTAACTGTGAATCACCCGATGAAGTCTTCATCCTTAACTTAGAAACTGGAGAAGAACAATAATGTCCAGAAACTTCATTAGACGAGATAAGATCCCAAATTAACATCTTAAAAAATCATAAGTCACCTGGCAAGGATCAAATTCATGCAGAACTTCTCAAAAAAGGAGGAGAAGAAATGACGTTCAGGCTGTGGAAATTGATCCACCGAATATGGTTATCCGAAAAAGTTCCGGAAGATTGGAAAATAGCCTTAGTATGCCCAATTCATGAGAAAGGGGATAAACAAGATTGCAATAATTATCCCGGGATTGCCCTTCTAAGTGTTGCATATAAAGTTTTCAAGAAATGTATCTTGTCAAGGATAAAAACAAAATCGGAGCAAATCATTGGATATTATCAAAGAGGCTTTAGACCTAGTAGATCTACGGTACACCAAATATTTATTCTCCGACAACTTTTCCAAAAGACCTAGGAATTCGACAAGAAAATGCACGTGCTCTTTATCAACTTCAAGAATGCATACGATAGTATACATCGCAAAAGCTTGATAAATATTCTTAGAGAGTATAACTTCCCACAAAAATTAGTTAAGTTAATCGAATCATGTATTATGGAAACGTTAATTAAAATAAGAGTAGGATAATCGGAAACTGACCCAATATAACCTAACCTAACCTAACCCAATAAGTGTGAATTCAGGCCTAAGACAGGGGGACTCAATGTCACCTGTTCTCTTTAATCTGGTATTAGAAAAGGTTATCAGGGAAACTAATATTGGACCCAAGGAGGGGATGCCACTACAAGGCTCCTCCGTGGCATTATTGGCTTATACAGACAATTTGGTCCTCATGGATAAATCACATAATGAATTAAGATCATTATGTGGCCATTTGGAAGAGGCAGCTAAGGAGGTTGGCTTGCAAATAAACGAAGACAAAACAGAATACATGGTGGCCGGGAGAAATGTTAGTACCAGAATTTATCCTTTCTTAAGAGTTGACAACCATGAAGAGTCACCATCGAGTCAAACAATTTAGATATTTAGGTTCAGTTTTGACCGAAAAAATGAAACTGATAATGAAGTATCAGCAAGAATCCAACCGGCAAACAAATGTTTTTACGGACTCACAAGGATACTAGGGTCACGATCACTGTCGAGAGATATTAAGTTACAATTATATATTACACCTTTACGTCCCATAATTACTTACGGAGCAGAAACATGGACATTAAGAAAAACGAAGGAAAGTAAACTGATTATTCTAGAGAGGAAAATCGTAAAAAAGATCTTTGGCCCAGTAAAAAACGAGGAAACTGAGGGATGGAGAATTAAGAAAAACAAAGAACAGGAAGAACTCTTTCAGAAGCCAAACATATAAAACATAATCCAGAGTAGGAGGTTACAGTGGGCGGGTCACGCATGGTGTAGTCATAACCCACTACTGCACGTAGTAATGACAGACAACCCAAAAGGGAAAAGGCCTCTTGGTCGACCCCGTTTAAGATGGGAAGATTTAGTAAAGAGAGACGTGGAATCGCTGAACAGTGGCCCAGATTAGAAAACAAAAGCAGCTGACAGAGAGACCTGGAGGATTGGTTGTTTGACGGGATGGTCCTAGTGGCCGACAATACCCAAGAAGAAGAAGAAGTATTCATAAGATCATGTACATAATTAATAATTAATTATATTCTAAGGGTTCTCTTACTTTGACCAGCGGCGTACCTTGGAGAAATGGGTTATGGAAGTACTCGCCAACCCCTTCATCCGCATAGATATTTTTTTAATTTAATAATTTTCCATTAACTTAAAAATTCTAACTAGGTAATAGTATTGGTAATATTATTGGGCGCAATTTACTATACATAAATTTTACCTGAAAATATGCTGGGCGCAATTTACTACACAAAAATTTAACCCTAAAATATGCTGGGCGCAATTTACTACACAAAAATTTAACCCTTTATTGTGTTGGGCGCAATTTACATCTGCCCAATTATATATAAATGATACAATAATAGTACACGTGATTATGTTTATAATATGTCAATGAATATGAAATATAAATTATTTTTAGATTCAGATAGATCATATTTTCGTTTGTGTCGTTCTTTTATGAATTCCAATGGAAATTCACGTAAGTTCATTCCAATAAATAGTAAATGAATATTATGTCATTTCTGATATAGAAAATTATTTGTTAAATATTAAATATTAAATAATAAATTTACCTTACATCACTAAATTAATCGAAAATTTTCTTATAGTTTGTATTGACATATTATTATTTACTAACATTATTATTTAACATTATTTTATTTAAATATTTTCTGAATATATATATATATATATATATATGTTACGCCCCATTTGTGAAATTGCTCAATTCATGAACTGGGTAGTTTTTTGCTCAATTCATGAAATAGACATCTACATGATCCATTTCATGAAATGGTCAAATTTTCATTTTTTTTTTTGCCCAGTTTATGAATTGGACATACAAATAAATTAAGAATATTATATTTTTGAATTTTTAATTTTGCAATATTTTGCTATATTTTTTAATGCTTCAATAACAGATTTTTCATAATCTTTTGTCCATAAAGTGTTACATGAATTAATAATTTCTTCAAAATTCATTTAAAAAAAAAAATAATAATTAATATTTAATAAAAAAAAAAATGTAAACGAAAACTATACGAAAAGATAATATTATTAATTATTATGTTACACGTGTTATAACTTATAATACCACAGTAATACTGTTCTGTTTCAATAAATTAACAATCTACTAGACACAACCAAATAATTAATTTCAATGGACTTTTGTAGATAAATAAACAGATATATCCATTATAAATATAATGTAAGATATAGTTGTATAATAAATTACTACCTAGTGTTATAGTGTTACTTTTATTAATATTATATATAGATTCACATGATTGTGCTTATTTAGATAAAATATTGATTTTCCAATGTGCTTGTATATCGTTTACTCGGTTCGCGATAACGACATAATATACTCGTATACGAGTACAAGGGGAAATTGTATAATTTGGTATCACTTTTATTGATATTAATATAATGTACTATGTACATATTAATATATTATATACAAATATGAAATAATATATATGTTGTATACAATAATAATTGCACAGTTCATGAATTGGGCAAGATTTTATTTGTCCAATTCATGAACTGGGCAAAAAAAAATAAAAATTTGACCATTTGTAAGATTTCGGCCTCTTAAATAGTGGCTTACTTATTACCCACTGTCGAGGGGGACACTCAACAGTGACCTAAGGGCCGGGCCAAGCACAATATGTGTTGCGTTGGCTGAACCAATAGGTTTTTTAAAAAAAAGGACCTAAAAATCAATTAAATAAAAAATAAAGAAAGGACAGCTATATATACTAATATTATTAGATTTATTGCATATTAAATAAATAATTTTAAATATTAAAAGAATAATTTAGGAATGAATCTAGAGGGGGAAAAATTGAGGAAAATATGTGCATATAAATACATTAAAAAAAAAAAAGATTATAGATATAAAAGGGATTTTTGAGGTTGGGGGTATATTACTGTAGTTGTTGATTGTGGACTTGATTGCAGATGGATGGGCTGTTGATTGAAGTGGTTGTTGGTGTTTTGGTTATTGATTGAAGTGGTTGTATTTATTACGTACGAGTATAGCATACGATTGTAAATTTAAATATATATAAAAAAAATGTACGATATATGATCTGAATAATGATAATAATAGTATATAATATGCAATTTTATGTTAGTGACTATTGAATTCGTATCGACGTCTTGTCCGTTTGACGGTTCAGACGAAAGTCGGCGATGCAGCTTTTGGTAGACGGGGGGTTCACGATATCGGGCAGCAGTGGGAAACAACATACATATACCAGTCAGTGCGGGATAATTACAATTTGTGGTATGGGAACGCACAGTCTGGGGTTAGCTGATCAGAATAAATCGGGGGAACGACACCGGACGGCCAACAAGTGTATGTTGTTAATATATAAATATGAAAATATAAATTTTGGAACGTTACAGAACCCCCCAAATAGATTAAACTATTAAAAATAGGATGATCTATTTTAAAGGAACGGTGAAAAAATTTGTATGTAAAAGAATAGAAACAAAGAGACAATTATTCAGGTCAACAGTGTAGTTAAAAAAAAATTAATAAATATCCAAATAATAATATTATAGAAAAATGAAAATATAAAATAATAATAAAGTTGTCTTATAAGATATACAATAATTTTTATAGATAATTAGACTGAGGGATTATTATATTTTTTTAAATGGACTATATTATGAGTGCCTTTAGGGGAATTATCGTTGGGATCTAGGAGAGTATAAGCATTATGGGATTTGATAGAGGAAATTTTGTAAGGACCCTCATACAGGAGAAAGAATTTAGAAATTTTTTTATCTATAGCATTACTCAATTTGTGAGTTCTAACGAGAACAAGGTCATTAATTTTAAGGGGATGAGGATTTAATCGTTTGTCATGTTTCATTTTACGGGATTGCGCTTTAGTTAATTGGATTTCATTAGCAAGGATTAATTTTTTAGGGTATTGAAATGTGATATCATTATGAGGATAGTCGATGAAAGAAAAAACAGGATTAGGGGTTTCATTATTAAGGAAAAGTTCTGAAGGGGAGTGAAAGGTAGATTCATGTCGAACATTGTTCAACACCCATTCAACATAAGGAACATACTGAGGCCAGGTGTTATGACGCTCGTTGCAGTAAGTCCTAAAAAGACGCCCAAGCTCACGCATAACGCGTTCAGCAGGGTTGGACTGAGGATGATAAACACTAGTATGACCTACTTGAATGTTATGTCTCTTTAATGTTTGTTGCCACTGCTTACTCACAAACTGACGACCATGGTCAGAAACTATATTTAATGGGGTACCATATTGAGGAAAATAATATTGGGTCAGCTTGTAGATGCATGCTTTTGCAGTGGCTCTACGAAGGGGAAACAATTTTATAAACCTGGAAAAATTATCTAGGACAACAAAAATATACTGTAAACCATAAATGCCTACTGGGAGGGGACCATAAAAATCGACTAGAATTTTATCGAGAGTTTTCAGGGAGATTACATGTTGCATGGGACCAGCCATTAAAGAAGTATTGGTTTTACATTTTTGACAGATGTCACAAGATTGTACAATAGAGCGAATAGTTTTATGAAAAGAAGGGAAATAAACAAATTGTTTTAGGGAATGAATAGTTTTTAAGGGACCAACATGACCAAAATAATCATGAAAAGCAATTACAACTTCCTTAACTAATTGTTGAGGAAGGAAAAGAGACCAAGTATTGATGAATTTAGATTTACGGATAAACAAAATATTATTATGCACTTTATAAAAAGTATGCCAGGAATGAAGAGAATTTTTGGAAGAAAGAAGAGTCAAAATTTTACAGATATTGGGATCTAAAGATTGTTCATGTATCATATTTTCGAAAAGAGATTGTATTTTAAGAGGAAGAGCTGGGGGGACGTCAAGTTTAAAAATGTTTTCAGGGGGTCGTAGAGGGTCAGGAGGGATGGGTTCTTTGCATTCAAAGTGCATGATTGCAGGGAACTCTATAGAGGCTTGGTCATCACGATCTATAGGATGACGGGAAAGAGTGTCAAGGGGGTTTTCTTTACCGGGACAATAAAAAATTCTAAGGTCAAACTCTTGTAAAACAAGAGTCCAACGGGTAAGACGGGCATTTTTTAATTTACAGGAGAACAAAAAGGTAAGGGCTTTATGGTCAGTATATAAATTTATGGGATAACCTAAAATATAAACTTTAAATTTCTGACATGCAAATAAAATAGCTAAAAGTTCAAGCTCGGTAACAGAATAGTTTCGCTCAGAACCACAGAGAGAACGACTAGCAAAAGCAATAGTATTCCGTTGTTGGTTGTCACCTATCTGAAACAACTCTGCACCGAGACCGATAAGGGATGCATCAGTTTGTATACAAAAGGGAAGGTTAAAATTAGGGTGTGTCAGAGCGACTTGTTTACAAAAAGCATTTTTAATTTTATTAAAGCAGGATTTTTCATTATTTTTAAAAGACCAGGGAACATTTTTCTTAAGGAGATGAGAAAGGGGATATAAAAGTTGAGAATGATTTTGGGAAAACTTACGGTAGAAATTACAAAAGCCAAAGAAAGATTGAAGATCTTTTCTGTTGCGGGGTTCAGGAAAATTTTTAAGAGCTATTATTTTGTCAGGGTCCATTATGGTACCACTGGAAGAAACAAAGTGACCGAGAAATTTTATTTGAGCTTTAAGAAAATGACATTTTTTAAATTTAAGAGTGAGGTTAGAGAGAGAAATTTTTTGAAAAATCCATTCGAGACTAATTAAATGATTTTGAAAAGATTGAGAAGAAATAAGTATATCATCAACGTAAGTGTGGATATCATTAGGGAAAGGACAAGGGACAGTAAAATTATTTAAGGCAGCTTCCAAGCCTTTACCAAAAGCGGCGTTAGAAATATTGAGCCCAAACGGTACGACACAAAATTGGTATGACCTGCCATCATATAAAAAACTAGTGTATTGGCGAACAGAAGGATGAAGGGGAATTTGCCAATAACCAGAAGTAAAATCAAGAGAGGAGAAAACATTTTTATTATTAAATTTAGCTAAAATTTCGTCAATGGGGGGAGAACTATCACGAGTAGGGAGAATTATAGTATTAAGTTTTCGGGCGTCTAAACAGAGCCGGATAGAACCATCAGATTTCACTACTGTAACTAAAGGATTGTTGTAAGGAGCATCTGACCTTTCAATTACCCCCCAATTAAGCATCTTGTTGATCTCCTGCTGAACAGCAAAACGACGAGAAAACGGAACAGGGTAGGGTTTTATTTTGTAAGGCTGATGTTCACAAACATTAAATTTATAAGAAAAAGAATTATGTAAACCTGGACGATCCTGAAAAATGTGATCATATTTATGAATTAATAAATCTACTGAATGTTTTTGTTGTTCATTTAAGGGAAAATCATTAAGAGCAATATTTTTTGTTAAAGGGAAAGGAAATGAGATTTCAGGAGGTTCATTGACTACAGAATTTAAAGATGGGTCTTCTACTTTAACATGTTTCAGGGAGTTTATCAGGTCATTACTATTGTTAAAAGATATAATTTTAAAAGAAACAGGATCATTGGGGGGAGGTAGAATAATTTTACGGGTTTTAAAATTAAGGGAAATATCGTTTTCAAGTAACCAGTCGGTACCTAAAATAAGAGGAGTAGATAGATGTGGGACAATTAAGAAAATAACATGAGTTTTAAAGTTATTAATATTAAAATTTACATATATTTGGGAATTAATTTTAACAGATTTGTTGGATATTGCAGTTTTTAAAAATATACTGGAAAGAGGAAAAGAGGAAATATCAAATTTAGAGGGGTCATTTTTTAAAATATTATAAAGGGTTTCGGACATGGCAGAGACAGATGCACCAGAATCAAGAAGGGCAGTATAGGAGTTATTAAATATGGTGATTTCAATTTCGGGGCGAAAACTAAGTGATGGTGCAATCTTTTGTTCGGGACATAAAGGATGAGAGAGAATATTTAACTGAGGAACATTGGGAAGTGGACCAGAAACTTTCCTCACAAGACTGGTCATTGGGCGTTTCCCGGGGGAGGGTTTTGAGAAGTATTAGGAGTATTAGGAGAATTGGGAGTATTAGGAGTATTAGGTTTAGGATTACTGGGAGAATTTTGGCGGCGGTCATTATTATAATGGGGACGTCCTTGATATCTGTCCTGATAATTATTACGGTTGGAGGAGTAATTATTATTGTAAGTCGGTTGATTATTTTGAGAGTTGTCATATGAATTTGAGGGATTATTGGAAAAGTTATTGTTAGGACGGTAGGAATGTTCAGCATAGGAAAGGTGGTCAATGAGTTCATTAAGGGTTTTGATACGGAGAATTCTTAAAGGACTAGCTACTGTTTCTGGGAAGTGAGAGAGAATTTGAAAAATTAGGGTTTCGTTTTCGATGGGAGGATTAAGGTATTTGGCTTTATTGATCCATTCTATTGCATGTTTTTGAAGAGAGGAAGTATCGCGATGGGAATAAGGACGAGAGAGTTCATTACGGGTCATTAATTGTTTACTGTATGACCAGAAATGTTGTCTGAAAAGTACAGTAAAATCATAAAAAGTATTAGGAGGGGGAGTGAGAGCATGGAACCATTGTTTGGCATCACCAGTCATTCGTCTTCGGACCATATTAATTTTAAGAGAGTCTGGAATATTTTGAAATTGAAAATAGTCATTTATCTCGACAAGAAAAGCTTCAGGATGAATAGGGGTGAGGTTGCCATTAAATTCGGGGATCACATCAGAGTATTTTTCTTGGGAGAGAATAGAACTATTGTTAAAAGAATAAAGTTGAGAATTATGATCGCTATCTTGATTTGAAAGAGAGGGTAGTTGAGTTTGTGTGAGGGTTGGATTGAAGGGAGTGTGTTGATTATGAGAAAGAGAGGGTTGAAAATTAGTGGTGACTGGTTTGGGTGGAGCAATAAAAGTAGAGGAAGAAATTTGAGGGCCGAAAGAGAATTTTGGTTTTTTAGGACTATTTACATCGACAACTGTCTGAGTAGCTACAGGGGGAATAGAAGAAGGATTTGTATTGGAGACTTGAAGTTTTTTCATGGAGATTTCAAGAGCAACTAACCGAGCAGATTGACCCTCTAATGAGCACAAGCGATCAGAAACACTAGCTAGGTCAGATTTAATTTAAGATCGTACATCTGACACTTGTTTGTCAGTGTAGGCCTTACACTCAGCTCGAGTACTCTCTAGTATGGATAATAAATGAGTATTGACCTCGGTCATATCTTTTTTGAGATCAAGGAAAGAATTCCAACACTGCTTTTGGGACTCTTCAAATTGCTTTTTGGAGTCTGCATGGA